>ML777429.1:2178553-2192729 GCA_009831015.1 Picea engelmannii | reverse complement strand
CTTGTATCTAATTGTAATCCTTTGTATCTAATCTTGTTGTAAAGTAGCTTGTTTATTTGTAATATTGTGTAATCATTGTAATCAACCTCCCTCAAACTTTAGTTGACCCCTTGCCCAATCTTAGGCACTAGTCTTAGTTGTCATAGGAAAAGGTTTGATTGTCATATTGAATCATTGCATCTGGCATTGCTGCCTTTGCATCATAGGCTAGATTTTCCCCCAACCTTCTAACTAATTAAAACCAACTCCTAGAACTTAACGTTAATCTCATCTAGAAACTAGGGTCTACCCCCCTTGGCTTCTCTAGGAGTAAGCCTAGACGGAAGAGGTTCAATTTAAAGTGACAGCGTGGGCTTTGAACCTAGGCATTGTGCCTCCAAGGACACACTAAGTGAGTTGGACTCTGCTCACGTTTGCAAGTGTGTATAAGGACGGTAACAACTTGTCTGGTTTCTTTTTTTGTGTATGCATTTGTTATAGATTTAGAGTAGAAAGTCCAAGCAAAGTATTTTGCTTGGGTAGATCTATGGTAGTAGTATTGTAGATCTAGTGAGTATTTTTTGGGATTTAGCAAAGTATTTTGTTTCATCTTTAAGATCTACTCACATCTTCTCTTTTCTGTAGCTTTGTTTCACAAGATTTGCAAGTCACCCAAGGGTTTTGTGGACAAATTTCGATCTGGAAATTTGTCCCTTCACCCAACTCAAACCTCTTTAAATTTATGTTCCAATTTTCTGTACATTTCTATTCATCTTTTGGGTATTCTAACTCTCTTGAATAGGTCATTAAAATATATTTCCTTGCTGATTTTTTAAACAATTTTTTTTTGTTATTACTAACAAAAATTATTTGAGTTTTTTGGTTGCTTTTGCAGCTTTTCTAGCAAGCTTTGCTTGTTGTATTTTTGCAGATTTGAACCAGAAAAGAGGAGGTGCAACCCATTTGGGGCCATAAAACGTCAAAAAAAGACCTCCCAAGTTGGGGTATTATTCACCCAACTCTTCTCTCTTCTTCTATCATTGTAAGCAAGCCCAAAGAGAGTCTCTTGGGCTTGCATTTCTTTCTAAGTTTAAATTTTCTGCAATTTATTTCATAAATGTTCCTACACCTTGTATAGTGGATTGGCCTAGCCACCCATGCAAAATCGTAAGGCTAGAAGTTAGATTTATTTTCAGCTTTGTTATTGCATTTTAAGTTTTCCCCACTTACCCTTAAGGTAGGGTTGAGTGGCTAGGATCTCTTTCTTTTCCTTTCAAGTATTTGTTTATTTCATTCACCCACTTGGGCACAAAACCGGTAGGCTTGTCCTCCACCTTGTGTCTTTCTTGAGGTTGCAAGTAGTTAGTTGTTTTTCAAGTTATTTACTTTCCAAATTTATTTTGCCTGCACCCTGCAAAGAGGTTTGGCCTAGCCACCCATGCAATATCGTAAGACTTGACTTTTATGCTAAATTGTTTATAGTTGTGCATGTCTTCTAGTTTCATTTAAGTTCCTTTAAATTTCATTGTTTATATTTCACATAGTTAGAAGCATTTTTTTATTTTTGCTTAATATCTTGTGTAAGCTCTTGGAATCATCTTTCCTTTTTGCAATTTGTTTAAGTTGGATCTATAAACATTTGTCCATTTCATTTATTTTCAAGCTCTATAATATCCTTAAGCATTTTAATACAAGTAATATATTGCTTAATCAATTAACTTGTAGCTTTAGGAGGGATCAATTTACCTGGTTTAATTAGAACACCCTTTACTGGTACAACTTTCACCACCAAAAAGGAGGCTTGTGGAGGCTACTTGGGATGCTAGGTAAGGGATGATCTCACGACACTAGGTGTCCCCCTTGTTGAGCGGCCAAGTTTTCTGGGTTGACCTGTGGAGTTAGGGTAAGGCCTTGTTTTCCTTGCTTATTGAGCACCCAACAATCATTTTGGCCAAAGCGGTAATAGTATAAGGTAAGTCACCTAGTTTAGGCTTGCAACTTCACCTCACCTAATCAAGAATTAAAATTTACTCACACAATTTGTGCTTCAAGTCTAAAATCTAAATCTAAGTTGTGTATGATCTTTACTTTCCTGCTACTTGACTTTCAAGCTTTATCTTTCTAGCATTTACATTTCAGTTGAGCATCTCTATGGTTGAATGGTACATCTTTGAAGTTGCGCATTAGTCATCTTGGTGGTTTTTCTTTCAAGTTATAGCATCCTTGAAGTTGCGCACTAGTCCTTGAGTAGCCTCTTTTGAAGTTGCACATCTCCTCTTGGCTTCTAAGCTTTGTTGTGAGTTGCTTCCTTTTTGGTGAATGCATCTTTGAGCTATCTCTCTTTTACCTTACCTGCAAAATCATTTAAGTGGTTAGTTCAATCATTGTTTCATTGGTGTAATAGATCTAACAAGTGTTTCTTTCATTTATTTTGTAAATTGGCAATTAGTTGTATTTTTGTACATTGTGTAGTCATCTTGCTATTCTTTATTCTTTGATAATTGTTGTAATTTATCCTAATTTGTAAAGTTATTATTTATTTGTACTTAGATCTTTTTGTTGTAAATTTAATTGACCCCTTGCCCAACCTTTAGGAACTAGTCTTAGTTGACCTTAGGGAAAGGGTTGTTTTTCATTAAAGGTGTGCATTGCATTCTTGCCTCTCATATAGGCTAGCTCCCCCTTGCCTTAACAAACTAAAATTAACTCCTAGAATTCATTTAATAATTCACATAGTAACTAGGGTCTACCCCCCTTGGCTTCCCTAGGAGTAAGCCTAGATGAAAGAAATCCAAATTGAGGTGACATTGGGTTTGGAATTAGGCATTGTGCCTCCAAGGACACAATAAGTGGATTGAGACTTTTCCACGTTTGCAAGTGTGTATAAGGAAGACAACATGACCTTGTTAAGTTGTACATGATCCTCATCCTTTTTTTTCTCCTTCCAAATCTTTGCATTCCCTTGTCCAGGTGTCCATAAGTGTGATATGTATAACACTCAACATTTTGAAGACTCCTCCTTCTCATGTCTTCACCTTTTCCATATACCCTACAATTCACTGCCTTGTGACCAAAATTATTACAAGAATAACAAACACCAAGAAATATACTTTGATACCTGGGTACTGTTGGTCTTCTTAGAGGGGCAGTCCTTCTTGGTCCTTGCTAATCACGATTCCTTTCTTTGCTGCCTTTATGAATTCTAGGTTTCTTTTAGTCTTTCTTTCTGGGAGTCTAGAACTTTCTCCTTCACCTTCTTGAGTGATGCCAAAACCGATACCTGACTTGTCAAATGGTGATCTCTGTTGGCCAAGGATGTCATGTAGGACTTCAATGCTCTTCCTGGATATCTCATTTGTCCTTTTTTGTGTTTTCATATTCTTCACTTCTTCTTTTAGATCAACAACTCTAGTCTCTAACCTTTCGATATTTTCTTCCTTTTCCCTTAGTAGTGTATTTTGATCAATACTACTATCTGCCACCTGTCTTTTTAAATTATAAACTTCCTCTGGGGTCTTCTGCAACTGTCCTTTCAGTGACTTGTTTTCTTTTGAAATCTCTTCTTCCTATTCAGTAGCCTTGGTTGTCTTCTGCAACTCGTCCTTTAAGGACATGATTTCAGCCTCTTGAGCATCAAAGATCTTTTCTTTCTCCTCTACCTGGTTCATCATGATTTGTTCCATTTTCAATGCTCCTTCTAATTGTACTTTCAGAATAGCATCATCTGATTCCTCTGCTTCTTCATACTTCGACAGTTGATGCCTAAGCTGCTCATTTTTTCTTCTCTCTTTTCTTAACTCAACAAGAGCAGAAATGAGTACTTCTTCCCAAACAATTTCAACAGCTTCTTCATCTGATAAGTCAATACTACTTGTCCCTTTTGAGTTTGCTTCACCTTTGAATGAGTCTCCTTTTCCTTGACTAGAATGGTGGGTGATTCCACTATGGGGATTTCTTTTGAGTAGAAACTTTCAACGCTGTCCTAAAGGTTTTTGGCTGAAATTTGTTGCTCTACTTTGGCCTTCACAACATCAGACAAACTATCTAAAATTGCATTCTTTTCTATTGCATGGAATCTATATATTCTCTTTGTAGTTTCCCCTTTTGGTTGGCCTTTGGGAGGGGTGTATACACTCTTAATTGAATTCCAGACATCAGTCTCAAGATCTTGTAAGTATGCCTCCATATTTACACTCCATGAAGAATAGTTTGATCCATCAAACCAGGGATCTCTTTTTGGAGAGAAATCTTCTCTTCCCATGTGTGTTGCCGAGATGTTCCTTCCTGTGGTTAAACTGTGTTTTAAGGAACTTGGCTCTGATACCAATTGTTGGAACTTTTAGCAGTATTGAGGTGGGGGGTGAATGAGTATTGTATGCTTTTTGTAATATTTAACACTTTAAGCACACATCATTAATACATAACATTCTAACAATCACATAAATCCATGTACAATACGCATAGAGTTTACATGAAAATCCAAAACGAGAGAAAATCACACAAGATGTTCTTTTATAATTCATTCATTGCAATATCAGGCTACGACCTGAGAGGGACAACCATCCCCGATACAAGTTCCAACTTACACAATCTACAGATTTCAATCTGTCTACAGTAAGCACCCACTTACTGATTTGGTGAAGGCTCCAACCTTCACTGCAAGCTCCAACTTGCAAAATAGACTTCAACCTGTTGCAAACAACTCCAATTGACTGATTTGGTGAAGGCTCCAACCTTCACAAGCAAGCTCCAAATTGCAGAAAGGCTCCAACATATCATTGGGATAAGGACACCAATCTTCTTGAGCACCAACTTGCAAAGTGAGGACAACAACCCTCTCCCCTGCACCAACCTGCCTCCCTGTATTCAATTTTCTCTAATAAAAATTCCTTGCACAACTAAACCTTTCATAATACTATTCTCTTCAATTCAAAAGCGATCTGATGTATCTTCAATTCAGTTCCTTTGAACAATTTACCGAACCTTTTTCTTCTTTTCTCGTGAACTCCCCCACAAATTCGATCAATGCACATCCTGATTTATAATATCTTTGCCTGAGGACACATAACAATTATATTGTGGACATATCTTGACCAGATCAAAGTCATGTTGGTTACACTTTTGTCTAAATAAAAAATGTGGATGCATGCCAGTTATATTGTGGACACATCTTGACCAGATCAAGGTCCGGTTAGTTACACTTTTGTCTAAATAAAGTATGTGGACGCATGACGGTTATATTGTGGACAAATATTGACTAGATCAAGGTACAGTTACAACTGGACATTCTTTGACTAAAACAAATGGACCAAATATTCCTACGAATGAGCTCCAACTCATCTCCAACAATAAAACCTAGTATTATCAGAGCATCTCCTCAAGAATGACGCATCAACTCACATTCTGGTCTATAGAGCACCTACTACGCAGATAGAATAGGAGCCCAAGGTTCAAGTCACAAGTCTTCATCCTGTCACACTTGGCATGTAGTGCGCTCACCCAGTCGCTCTACCATACTGTTAGCGCTTCTTGGTGACTCCCTCACTTGACTGCCAAATTTCCATTCATCCTGTCGCATTCCACTCCCTCGCTTTTCATATGGGCTTCGTCTCGTCACACTCCACTGCGCCATTTGTTAACCATCCAAAATCTAGTACAAGATATCAAAAATAAAGCTAGCAATTACTAGTCAAACTTCCAATCTCTAAAGCAAGACTTTGGTGGGGCATTAAAGGTTGTTTATTAAGTGTTATCATCAAGTTATTATGACAACCAAACGGTTGTAGCAAACAATTGCTACAGAAGCAAGATATAGCCACAAAAATGAACAAGTAAACCACCCAACAATTAGCCAATAACTAGTAGAACAATTACCAAGGTTTACAAGTGAATTTCAGTGGTAGAATAGTGAGCAATAGATGATGGAAAAGTGATTTTTCAGCAGCCCTAATCGCTGTAGCATTAATTTGTAACAGCAAAGAGAGTTACTTGGCTAAAGTAGACGCCCTTAGTGCACAAGAATGCTTATATCATATAGAATCAATTCCAACTTAGACAATTGCAATATCTCAACAACTCACATATACCAATGGAATGATTTTATATCTCCAACGCAAATTAGATTAGTGCCAAATAAATTGGGTTATGAAGTCTCTTGTGTAAGATATAGAGTTTGTTACTTCTCTAGGGGTGTAATCCTTTTTACTCCCTAGAGAAAACAAAAGCTAGAAAGGTAAATCTAGGAGGGTGTAAGCCTTTTTACTCCTCCTAGCAGCCTTTGCAAAGTAGCTTATTCAAAACAATAATGATAGATCTTCGTGGAGGGTGTATGCCTTTATAGTATATACTCCTCCAAGGGTTTAGACAAATCTAGCTTGAAACAAGATGAGAAAGACACAATTAATGCAAAAATTCCTTACCCATTCCAAGAAAAAGCATGAAGAAACCCTTTTTTACCAAGAATATTCCACCACAATAGAAAAAACAAGACATCCAAGAGATAGCGCCTTAGCTTCCTTCACCAAAATACAAGTATTAGCATCCACAAGAGAGGTTCAAGAGAAAGATAGAGCAAAATTCCCAAGTAGGGCGAACATTTCAGCCATACAATATGTAATTCTCAAGTGAGTTATGATCCAAATGACAAAGGGGTGACTTCTATTTATATGAGGTCACCTAAAATGTCCACTTTTTGAAAAGTCAACATCAAATTAGAGAGGCCGACCTCCCTATTTGTCCTTTTACATCTTAAAATTCAAATTTACAAAAAGAAAATCCCCTTTTAGGGGTGACGTCATGCCCTAAATGGTAACATAAGGCCTCGAGGAGAGACATTGAGCCTTTGATGAAGAACGTTGGGCCTCCAAAGGCCATAAATCATGCCACCAAGTGCTCCAGGATGTGTCAAGTGTCTCTATCTCTCCATCAAACCATGACCATCACCATCAACCATGAGAAACCCCATCAAGAACCTAGCCCATGTGACATCTAGGGCATCAGGTGTGATGTTTTAGGCTTCCAAAGGCCAACATTTGGATGCACGAGGATGAAGTATGATCTCCTAATGGTCTCTAAATGCCTCCAAAGGCAACGTTCCTCTTCCCATGTGTCCAGGAAGAGGGGGCACATCATCCAACCTATGGGATTCATGCCCCAATGAAGGTCCAAGTGACCTTGTGCCTTCATGATCAAGTTTTCATTTGTCAAGGACCTACAAAGACAAACAAGTACGCCCTCCAAGGGTCCACAAGTCACAAGTATCATGCCAAGTAAGCCATATCTAATAAAAGAACCACCCAAACATGAGCATCAAATCCCCCCTTTTCAAAATAAACAAATGTTCAAAAACCTTATACAACTTGCCAAATTTGGATATGGGAGGGGTTTCATAATGCCCTATTGGGTGAACCAATTCCTCAACTAGGGGATGTTCCCAAGGAGAATCCTTTCTAGGTTATGTAGTGAATGTGAGGTGGATGGAGTTAGACTTCTATTTATGGGGTTTCATGACATACAAGGGCTTGTATTGTCTCATTTATGGGTGCCTTTGTTGAGGGCTAGCCACATCATTTTCCTCTTTTTGTTTTTAAAACATATTTTTCCGATTCCTTTATTAGCCATTTATTTTGCATATGTTACCAAGTTGAAGACAATAAGGGGCACTAAAAAGGAAATGCATAGACCACAAATGCTCTACCTTGGAAAGCATTATTGATCAATTAGTTATTTATTTTATGGGTCCTTCACTTTTTGAGAGACATTTCATTGCTCTTGGGATCCCAAGGGGAGCTTTTATTGCATTATGTTTTTACCAGGGCACCTCCGATCCTAGTGGCCCTTTCTTCCCATGAAATGAGGTACATGCCCTTCTTGGGTTAATAAGACCAAAAACCTAAAAGATGGGGAAAGGGAGGGGAAGAAGTAATGGAAAGTGGTAAGTATGAGCGGGAATGGTATGATGACCCTTCAAGGAGACCCTCTAGTAGCAATACCTTTCCTTGAGGGTGTCCACTTACTAGAAAACCATGACACTCACCAAGGTGAAATAGGGCAAAAAGCATAATTTCCAAGCAAATGTTTTCGAAATCAAGAAAGGATCCTTTGCAACATGTTCAAATGCTTCAAATATTAAAATGACACTTACCACGATACCGGATTTGTTACCTCATGAAGAAAGACCTGCCGTCCTCTGTGGGCCAAGTTGGGTGTGGTGGATGTTGCTGCCATCGATCAGATGGTGATGCGTGGTTTGATAGGGGCCCCTACCTGCTCATCTGCCTCTCGGTACTCCATGTCATCAACCTGAGGGCCTCGAGACATCATCTCCTTAGTTATCCCTAGGAATGAGAGATAACATGTCCAACCTATAGTTGTAAAGAAAGGAAAATACTAAAAATAATGAAGGAAATTGATGTTTTCATACAGGAAATCCCAGAAATCTATGGGAAATTTTCCCCAGAGTTTGTAGACAAGAGCTATTTGAGAAACATTTCTCAGATGTTTCCTGGCCAGTTTTACTACTGTTTCTATGTCAAAAAAATTCCTACATGGGAACAGCTACAAATTTGTGTTTCAGTTATACAGGTAAGCTCATGAGAAATCCTCAAGTCGCTAATGCACCACCCAAGGATTGTGACCTAGTCTGTCATCAAGGCAGTTTCACATTATTGATGGATACCTCTAGATCTTCCCTGTTTTGGATTAGGTATCATTTTGCACTTCTTTAGACCATGTTTCTGGCCTTTTTCTATTAAGCTCTCTTTTCGCATGGAGATCATCTTCTGATTGGATTAGCTTCCCTGAAATAATTTTTATACTATGTTTGGTTCTTCTTATGAAGATTATGTTTCTCCTCAAAATTATTCAAGATGGCTGTCTATACAACCTTATCTCAGAAGAATTTATGTTCTGTAATAAACTGTTCTATATGCATAGTGAGTTAGTGACTATCCACATGCACCTTTTCACCATATCCAGGAGGAGAAATATAGCACGTGCTAGTTGTATCCATGTTAAACATAACCATAATGGATTGGAACTAGCTGCCTTTGGCAGATGCTTGTTTTCTATGTTGGAGTTTGTGAGTGTGGGGTATTGAATGAACTATTGTACTTGAGAATACAATTTCTCATACATTCATCTACACCTTGCAAATTTCAACTTATCTAATAGTTATCAGTTACTCCAAAATTTTGGAGTAGATTGACTTCCGTAGAAGAGATCTAATGAGGAGGAAGTCTGCAAGGTCAGTAGGAATTTCCTTGTCACTTAGTTATCATGAGCTTAATTTTCAAATCAGTCCAGGATGGCATTGTTTCTTGAGTTTAGAACAACAAAGCCAAACTAACATTGCTGGATTTCATAATGACAACCAATATAAGATAGCTAATATATGAAACCTGATAAAATATTGAAGGCAAGAGTTGAGGATATGTCAGAATAATTGATCCAAGAGTCTTCGCTAATGGTTCAAATTGTATTACATCCTGAGTTCACAAACAAAGAACAAAGTAAGAAATTTAGTCTTCTTTGCAGCTGATCAAATCCTGACAGAATCTGAAAACAGACAGCATTTTATACAGATTCATCTGCCTAGACTCATATGCTTCTGCTGCAAAAGGGAGAGGTTTGGAACAGAACCTGGAGAAATGGACGTAGGACTGGATCTCCCAGTCTCTGAAAGGAATGTAAATCATAACAATCAGCTCCTATCATCTATTCTTTAATGTGCGACTCTTATTTATGTAAGCCAAATGAAATGCTTATCAGGGATTGTTACAGAATGAACCTGCATGCATTGAAAGTTCGCCGAAAGGAGCTCATTAACGAAGTCTGGAGAAACATTGCCATATGGCTGGACAGACATTGCTTTCTGAAAGAGCCAAGCTGCACTTAGGTTGGGCTGGAAGAATGATTGACCAATAGATTCCACAGCCAACACAAAGGTTCAGTTGATTGATTGCACAAAACAATAACTTCTGAGCAGTACTGTTCAAACTTGAAAAACATACTGTAAGGTATGGAAAATAATACAACCATATAGGGATTGAGCAGAGATAAACTGTACGAATCAAGCAAATTTGCAGTGATTGCTTCATGAATTCCTGCAAACAATTTAGAACAAGGTCAAAACTTTGCTTTCATTAATAATGTAGATACATCTAAAGACCCCAGGGCCCAGACACAAGAATATTGCTTGCCTGGACACTGCCCCAAAAGTTATTTTGTTCACAGCAAACACTACAGATTGGGAAAATAAATGAAGATACTTTTGTTCTAACTGAATTTTCAGGACATGTAGCAGTTTATTTGCAAGCTGAAGAAGCTTCAAGATAATTATGGATCTAGAATTTTACTGTTTTCTCAAAGAGAATGAATTCTCAAGGCAAGACTCAATAGAATATGAGAAACATCGTAAACAATAATTTTATACATTAACCTGGATATGAGGGTTTCGATATGCTTATATCTACCCTAATCATGAGTAGTTAATATAAATCTGCGTTGCTTCATTAATCTAATTAGTCATCTTGGTGTACTATTTAATGTATTCTAGAATGAATTTTTTTCTTAAGAAAAGCTCCCCATTTTTTGGCTTGAGTGGGGTCAATCTCTTGGGTCATGTCACTTTGGAGATTCTCAAGTAGATCCACATTGAATGATGCACTGAGAATTGAACCTGGGCTAGTTGTGGTAAACCCACCAATCTTCCACTGGAYGGCAGTCCAACCAACCACAAGATTTGAACTTGTAGCTTTCAGCCTTGAAACCAAATGTCTTTACCAATATTTTAGAACGTAGTACAAGTCGGCATGTGCATAATTATAAATCATCCTATAACTAGGGATTGGATAGAGTTTGGTGTCAATCCCAGGTGCTTGCATATGATATTAGTAACATTAGAATAGGACACATGGAACTCCTGAGTAGAGGCCTTTAAAGTTTACAATATTTACGGACCTCATCTTCATGTTGATAACACTGTTTTGCAGGTACGCAATACTTGGAAACTATCTGCCATCTATAAGACTCATTCTTAAGCCTTACTCCTCCTATCTTGACCTATAGGGGTGTTCATTGATCATTCTCCCACAGCCTTACTCCTCCTATCTTGACCTATAGGGGTGTTCATTGATCATTCTCCCACTTTTCATCTCAATCCCCCTAGGGTCACCGGGATTCCCCACTTGTGGTGATTTCAAAATTACTAAAGAGAGGGGAGTGTTTATCTAAGGTGACAGTGGGTAGATACTCCCATAGTTGTCACACATCCGTAGGTTGGGTTGGGATTTTCCCAAACTACTGATTGTGCGATAATAAGGCTATATCTACATCCAAGGAATTAAGGTGATAGAGCTCACCAATGAGCTTAAATAGACCAAAAATTCATTGGGAAACACTTAAAATGCATTACTTGAAGTAGAAGATCAGCTTTATGTGGCCAAACAATTCAAGGAACAAGAAAATAGAGAAAGGGCTAAAGAAATCAAGCGGGTAATTGAAGAGCATAATAGCATTCAACTAGTTGATAATCCATTGTTTGAGATGGATATAAAGTCTTCTTTTGATAATCCACCTTTCGAGTGGGATGATGGATCTCTTTTTGATTCCAGTGATGAGATGGGAGTCAATCACAGGATTTGGGAACCAGGTGCAGTTTCCAGCAGTATAGTTGTTGATTTCTTATAACCCAACACACAAAGGTTAATGCCAATAATCAACTAAACCAGAAATTTATACTTGTTATAAAGTTCAGAATTATGCATGCAACCTACAGCTGAGTTATCTAACCAGAAATTGACAACAAAAGCATACAGGAAACCAAACACATAATAACATGGACACTAGAAATACCCTGGAAACCCAAGTGTGGGGAAAACCAACAAAGGAGGGGATTTTATTGAGGCTTCAGAGGAATATTACAGGAACAAAGATATTCAGAAATTTCTTACAGTAAAAAAAACCTTCTCTATCAGTTGTACGGCCCAGCTAAACCCAACTGTACGGCCCAACAAATGGCTACCTCTATCACTGCTGTATGGACCAACAATCTTTGTTGTACGGCCTGCTGAAAATGCCCTCTGTTGGCTGCTGTACGGCCTAAGAATTTCGGCCTCTGTTGGCTATTGTACGGCCTGCACAGAAATGGCCTCCTTGCTTGCTGATGGTATGGCCTAGTACAACCCAGCAGACCCCAACAAGTATGCCCTCTCTACTGCAAAAAAATCGTCCTCTGCAAGCTGCCTAAAAAGTCCTGAAATTGCCCTTCAGCGGGCTGATATATTCACTCAGCCAGTAACCCTCCTTCCTCAACCTCAAGCTCTCTCCTTCCTCTCACTTGCTCAACTCATAAATGAGACATTGTATCCTCTCACCCTCAGCCCCTTCTTTTATCTCATCTTCAGCCACCTTTTCTTCCTTGATTTGTTTTCCATTGCAGCCTCCAAGGCTCCAAGGAGGTGCGCCCCCCTTAGCTGGACCCCACAGTCCACTCACAAGCCCACGAGGTGCGCCCCACCAGGCCTGGGCCCCAGAATCCACTCAAAAACATAAATTACTGTTGTATGCCTAAGTTAGACTTAGGCTAAGATAATTAAGGCTGATCTAGGTCATTAGTGTGTCCATCAGCTAGCCTAGGACACATAGGCATAGCTAAGACACCTACCGAGCTACAAAAACTAACAATGGTATTGACTCTGTTATCTCCATTTTGTGGATAACTTAGGAGATTATGTCTCGAGGCCCTCAAGTTGCAGATATGGAGTGCCGAGAGACTACATGACTAGCAGTATGCTTTTGCACAGATGGAGACCCTTCTCACCACCACAGAGGTCGTAGATTTTCAGATGGCATCCACCACACCAACTGGCTTCTGGAAGGCAATGGGCCTTGCTCCATGAGGTACAAGTCAGTATTATGGTGAGCATCATTTCAATATTCAAGGCATTTAAGTATGTTGTATCTTAGACTGCTTTAGATTTCACGATATATGCTTGGACATTATGCCTTTTGCCCTGCTTCACCTTGGTGGTTGACATTGTGCCCTAGTAAGTGGTCTTCCTCGAGGATGGGTTTGCTACTAGGAACTCCCTTGAAGAGCCATCGTACCATTCCCGACATACTTACCACTTTCCATCACTATTTCCCCTCATTTCCTTATCTCTTGGGATTTTAGGGTGTATTGACCCAAGAAGGGGTTGTCCCTCATTCTATGGGAAGAGGGGGTTGAAGGCCCAGAGGGGTTGATGTTGGGTAAAAGATAAAAGCCTATGTATGAACCTTCTAGATGCTTCACCCAGGGATCACCCAAGAAGGAAATGAAACACTTATCTTTGAGAAAAGGGGGACCCACAATAAAATATGATTAAGAATGCTTAAAAGGTTAGTTGGAGAATAAGAGGTCTCATCACAAGCCAACCTATCATGTCCATGAATATCTAGTGGTATGACATTACCATCATCTGGTCACCAAGCCAGGGTAATGGCTCTCAGTTCCATGGATGAGAGAAAGGCGGTCTCATCACGAGCCAACCTTCTCATTTTTACTAGGTGTTTGTGGGTGACATTGGCATTCTCTGGACACCACGCAACGGCAGTGGCCTTCAAACTTTCCTTAAAATTATGAAAGAATGGAAAAATAATGGGCTTGGAAAAAGTGCATTGCGGACAAAGGTACCACACACTCTCTACAAAGGCACCCATGAATGAGACACTATGACCTCTTGTATGTCATGAGCCCTATGCCCATTGAGTCTTGACCCTGTTATCGCACGGTTTGTAGGAAAGGTTAAATAGCTTGAGTCAAAGGTAGAAACCGGCGTAACAGGAGCTTCCCCACCCACTGTCACCTCGATGGGGAGCTCTTTCTATTTAGGAGGGCAAGTCCAAGGGAGACGTCCCTAAGTCAATNTGGATAAAGGAAGGCTAATGGATAAAGGCCAAGTCAAAGAGAAACCCTTCCACAGATTGATGCCCAAGAAAAGATAGTCACAAAGATAAAACCACTGCTGATGCACCTGTTTGCGAGACAAAACAAAGACAACTAGAATATATGTTTGCAGTGGGTTAGTACTTCATAAAACCAATGACTATCTTTAAATTAATATATGAGCAATGAATCAATGCTATTATTGACGAAGTCAATGATGGCTAATAAAGCAAAGACTCATATCACTTCTCAATAAAGCATAAAGGATAA
>ML777429.1:2154460-2169376 GCA_009831015.1 Picea engelmannii | reverse complement strand
TTCCTATGGCTTTTATCTTTTACCAGCTGCTTTTACCCCCTGGGCCTTTAGTCCCTTCTTCCCACAAGACAAGATGTACCCTGGATGGTCATCCTAATGGCTAGACTAGGGGAATGGGATAGATGAGTGGGGTTTTAAGATGAGAAAGTGATAATATGAGGGGAGCGGACGATGGTTCTTCAAACCCCCTTTGGTGGCTAACCAAAACCCATGAATACCAACTTGCTAAGCTGCCCAATCAATCACCCCAACAGTGGTCAAGTAGATTAGTGTAAGATCCAAGCAGTTATCTGAAATGAAAGAGATCTAACGCATACATAAGAAGGTTATAATGATCAAATATGACACATACCACGATACCTCGGACCAATTACCTCATGGAGCAAGAGCCTTTTCTGATGCAAGCCCAGGCCGGTAGTGATGGAGGCTGGTACTGCTGGCAGAACAAGTCCGGTTGAGAAGAAGAAAAGATGAGCCCTCAAGAGCCATGCTCAAGTCAATCTTCTCTCGTACTCCATGTCTAGGACCATGTGGGCCTCGAGACATGATCTCCTAGTTATCCCTAGATATTGGGAATAACAGGGCTGACCTGTGAAGCTAGGGTGGCAACACTTATTGAGCATCCAGTAGTTATTTGGCAATAGGAGGAGGTGGCTTTGGTGAAAGCTTAGTAAAATTTGAAAACCTTAAGAAAGCTAAATAACTCAACCTTGGGCTTAAGTCTCTAATAAATGCTTTGTAGGTTGAATAATTGAGAGTGTGGGTAATATTCATCAATCTTAATTATACTTGTGCCTAAAAGATCTAAATCTTCTTGAATGTATTGATGATATTGATACGTTGATGGTGATCTCATAAATGTGATGATGTGTTAATGTTGATGCTTTAATCCTTTGATATCCTGCACACATAAAGATAAAGCGTGGTTAGCTTGCTCTTGTATCATTTGTATCTTAACATTTTTACTTGTAAGTAATTGTATCTAATATTTTTGGTTCAATTTATTCTTTTGTAATCTTGTAAACAACTTGTAATTTATTTGTAAAGAACAACCCTGACATCTAGTTGACCCCATTGCCCAACCTTAGGCACTAGTCTTAGTTGACCTAGGGAAAGGTTTTGCTTTGCATTCTAACCCTTTGCATATTGCATTGTTGCCTTGACATCTTAGGATTATAATCCCCCAAACCTTGTAAATAATTAAAACTAACTCCTAGAACTTAACTCTAAAACTAATCTAGAAACTAGGGACTACCCCCTTGGCTTCCCTAGGAGTGAGCCTAGACGGAAGAGGTTCTGGTCAAAGTGACAGCGTGGGCTGTGAACCTAGGCATTGTGCCTCCAAGGACACACTAAGTGAGCCGAACTTAGCGCACGTTTGCAAGTGTGTATAAGGATGACCACACTCTCTGTTGCCCCTATCTGGCTACTCTGGTAGGCATAACACTCTGTAATGTTATAATGTCCCAAAGTGGGGACATTACAGTCCTCCGTGCCGAAATATTGCTTGTCCTCAAGCAATAACTGAATCCAACTACATATGATACCGGGGTCCCATATCCACCTGTGTGACACAAGGTAGCCTCCCCTCAAGATGTGGCTTCTCCAAGTGCTCACCATGCATGACACCCACATGCTCCTGATGAGTAGAATGATCAATGGCCAAAGAATCTCAGTCAACTCCCCGAGCAACCACTCTACTCGAAACTCAACTCCATTAAACGTGGAACTATCGAGCACTCCAATCCCTGGATCCCATATCAGAATGTGAACTGCAATTCCTCATGAAATATAATCCTGTAACATATCAATACCATGAGTCTCCTACAAATAACACACCGTCTCAACCCGAAATGAGTCTTTCCTCCAAGACCGTACCAACCCCAACATGACCTCCACCAACCGAACATGCTATTGCCATAGTGAGGTACTACAAGACCTCAACGAATCACCAACAAGTGATGTGCTCCCCCCAATACTGAAGCTCACTGGAAAGTCAAAGTGACTTCCCCCTGCAAATATCCACTCATCTCCATCAGTCAATGAAATGCCCAACCCTGTAATCCCAGGGTCCCATGCTAGCCTCTGACAGGGACCATCACGCGGATGCTTCACTACTCTGATCATGATTGTTTGCTCAAAGTATACATACTGGATCCCCCACTCCTGAATCCTCATGCTGACATACTTGTGAAAACTGGGCCTGCTATCAAGAAGCTGAATTTGTAAAGGTATCTCTATGGAATCAACATTTGTCCAACCACATCCATACTCGATCATGGGTATCAATAGGGAGAACCTGTCTTGCCACATAGAACAAGTCCCTGCAAGCCATCTCAAAACCATCCAAGAGTGAAGTATGTTGCTCTCTGGCGCACCCTGGGGCATCATAAGATGAAACAACCCACTAACCAAATGGACTCTCGAATCCCATGGCAACATTGGAAGTTCATCACTTCCAATCCCCACTAACTTCTCGTGTGTCATATTGATAATTGTCGGAAGCCCTCCATCCTCATCCCAATGAGAATTTGAATCTGTGTCACCGTTTGAGATATCTGCTATCCCATGGCCTAAGATGCTCACCATCATGCCCAAGGTCTCAACTATCTATCTCTGATGATCAACCCCTATAATGCTATATGCAATAAAGACACTCCTGTCAGGTGGTCTCGGCCTACAAACTCTCCATGTCCCTTGGCACTCTCTATCTCCCCCTATGTTGTTGTCAATGATGAAAGTATCGGGAAAAGCTAACAGAAACATCTGTAACCGACTGTAGGACTGGAAAATGTCATATGTTTTGGTAAATCCCCAAGATTGGACCAAAAACTCATCCACTAGCACCCATGGTGAATAATCGTCTAAACTCCAACTATGGGATACAACAATAGATAACTCCACAAATTGTTGGTCAATCACTCTCCCTCCATCATCACTCAGATAGTTGATGCTACTGTGAAGGTGATCTCCCAGAACTATGTGTTGCTGCAAGGGAGAGGAATATCCATGCTCCACTAAGTGTGTCTCCTCCTTGCAATCCAATGCGTCCCCCTAAATTCCACTGTACATCTCTCCCATCATCATATGTCCAAGGTGTACTTCCGGATCAACCTCTATGTGGAAATCAACCAATCCTGGAACACAATTGAAAGTGTCCTCATAACTGCCCCTGCCTCTGGAATCCTCATGTGTACGTGTATGTCCGTCTGTCTCAAAACTACCCATGAATGTTGACCCCTGTGACACCCGGACATCCTCCAACAATGTAACTGAGGAACATATTTGACTCTCTATCGAGATGGATATAGTGTATCTCTGATCAATCTCCTCGAGGAGCTCATCTAATCTGGACTCTAATTCTTGAAGGGTTGTCTGTGTGCCTTCCAAGAATCCTCGTGTGCTCACCAACTCATGAGTGAGTCGATCCACCTCCAACTCCTGCTCCCTCAGGGCCCTGCGATACATATTGCCAACCTCTAATAGGTAATCTCTATCCATCAACAACTACTGGTAGTCGACCCTCATCATA
Organism: Picea engelmannii; assembly: GCA_009831015.1. Lineage (NCBI taxonomy): Eukaryota > Viridiplantae > Streptophyta > Pinopsida > Pinales > Pinaceae > Picea > Picea engelmannii. Next base: position 2,165,844 of record ML777429.1, on the reverse strand, counting down.
GTTACTCTTTCCCTGAGAGTATGAAAGTCATCCATGGCAAATCCCCCATCTGAACTATCATGTGCCATCAATTCCCTCCAACAATAAGCTGCCACCAATGCGTGTGTATCATCCATGCATCTAGTGGCTTCCATGATTATGTCCTCACTGACTCTCAACTGTCCCGTCTAGTGTTGTGACTCCTGACCAGAGTCCCGCTGAGGTTCTACCTCATGCCCCTCACTGCTAGTGTCAACAATGGAATCCCCAACAACAAACTCCTCAAAAGATAAGGCACTGAACTGCCCACTGTCCATTGTGCTACTGAGTCCTCCTGTATGCAACTGCACAACATCACCAATTGCTATCCCTATCTGAATCACACTGTAACTTGTATGAGCAGATGTATCCTCCTGTGCACTCACTCTGCTAATATCATCTGCACCTGGATCCCATATAGATGTGTCCAGACATGAGATATGGTCATCCCGACCACTAAGGAGTGCATCCTCATCACTATGGACTGGTCCTGGAAGTGAGTTTCCCATCCAACGGTCAGTCTCCACGACCTGATCTAACAACGGAATCTCCAAAAGAGGTGACTCCCTCTCCCCATACTGGTAGGTATGTGTAAGGTCAATTGTCTCCAAGTCATGTCTCTCTTCCTAGGTCTGCAGAGCCATATGTCCTTGGTGTACAATCCTCACACAAGGCTCCTCCACCATATCAGAAATGCTATTGATATCCTCATGTGTCGTGGCTATCATAAGTGTTTAAGAAGATAACGAATGTGTCACTGTCATCATAGAAAGTTCATCATCCTCCATACATAGTTTCCTGGAAGCCATGTCTATACCCAAGGGTGGGTCATCCAACCACCTAATCTCATCATGTCCAAGTGCCCACACATATGAATCCTCACACGTGTCATCACTATGCTGAAGTGTTGAAGTCTCAACACTGCCTAGTAGGGAAGATGAAGAACATGTGCTATCATCCTGTCCATCGAACTGTCCTTCACATGCGCAGGAGCCACTAGCCTTATCGGACTGCTCTAAATAGGCATCTATGGTTACATTCACATGCATTTCCTCATCCTCACTGTCATAGTGTACCTCAACAATGTGCACCTTCCCCTTCTTGTGCCTTGATAGTTGGGGTTCATACCACTCAGGATGTTTGATGGTGCAATAATCCTTGAATGACATGTCTGCATGAAATTTCGTGCCAAGCTCTTGATATTGTCTCAAACAATTTGCAAACTCCTCATTAGCTCCATTGATCCTTGTATAGTTTTGAAGGCTTGCCATGGCCTACCGCAATTGTTGTCGCCCCTGTGCAAGCATCTTACGAATATCCCTCACGTTGTCCTCCATATCTGATCTGAACTTTCCTCCCTACTATTGCATCTGGAGGTATAAGTGCAAGTTATCACCATTGAATTTCAGTGGGCATAATCTGACATAACTCCTCACTGATTTTCCCCATAGGCTAGCAGGAAAACCAACTCCGATACCACTGAAATATCCCTGATCCAGTTGATCTGGATATCTACTGCTGAACTACGGTTTTGCCATTGAAATCTGATACTCTAGGGGTTTCTGAATGCATTTGAGTTAATGTGTGAACATGCTTGGTGATTTTCGCATGTGTTTCAATTCATTAAGTATTTTAGCAATATAAAGATAACACATGCAAAAGAGGGATAACACAGCTCACTGATATATATAATGAGGAAAAAGCAGGAAATACAAGGATGGAAGAGCAGTACTTCATCATCAATATCCATTCCGCACAACTTGGCTTTGGTTCTGTTGCATTTCGACGATTTCCGTAATTTTGAGTTATTATGGGTCATATCTTAATTAAATTCACTAAGAAGGTCATAATGGGCATATTACTTGGAGAAACCTCTTAGTGTAATAGCTCATCGGAATCGAGAGGAAGAGCATTACAGGATAAGATGATGAGAAGTGACTTTCAGTGGCCGGAGAAGCCATAAGGATGGATAAATCACTTTTTAGAGGTAAAATGGTTAATTAATTAATTAATTAAGTGATTAAGTGATTTAATCAAGGAATAATAAGATAAAGTAAAAATCACTTGGAGGAAAAAGGTCAACAATGAATTAGGGTTTCGAGAAGCTATAAAGGAAGGGTAAAGCAACCTAATTCATTATTATGTTATGCTTTGATGTTGAGATATTTGTAGAGGAGGAAATCGACCCCCTTGTTGTTTTGTGGATTCTAGAGGAAACCACCACCATTGATTGGTTTCGGTGTTGAGAGACACACCCTAGCCTGTCGAAGATACCATCCAGGTATTTCACCGTGCAGTACAGTGTCCATTTCAGTGATTGCGCAGCTCAACTAGTGAGGGTGAGAGGGTTTGAGAGAGGGTTAGTTTGGATTTGGCCGATTCCTTCCGACCAATTAGAGAGCTAGCGAAGGCGCACCTATTGAGCCATCTGTCGTCAGTTTCCGATGATGGAATCTTCCAGAAAGAGGAAAACAGTTATTTAGGGCCCAACTCCAAAGGAAGCACATTTGGGGTTCTAGGGGACATTCCGGGACAGATATGAGGAATCCTTTCCGACCCATTACAGAGTAGACTAGGACGATCGTTTTGAGCTATACATCGTCAGATTCCGTAGGTGGAATCACTAGGGTGCACTCATTTAGCTCAGGAGGTGCACGAACCCCCAGGGGGTGAGATCAAGAGCTTTGGAGGTCAGATCTTCAGTCCGACAGTCATCAGGATCAGTCTAGAGGCCATGGTGCATCTTTTGAGACAGATTCCAGCTCATTCCGACAGGTATCGCCATCAGGGTGAGTTTTCTGGATTCTACAACAGTTACCGTGAGCTGCCAGACTGTTTTTTGCCGATCTATCCATGCATGTGCAGACCAGCACCTGTTCTTTTGGTCACGGGTATTTCTTATCTATTATTTTGTATTCCAGTGATGATCCATGAGATCTAACTGACGATTATCGTATCTGCTTCCAGGCTTTGTTGTATTTCCTGTTTTTTCCAGCATTACATATATATCAGTGAGCTGTATTGTCCTTATTTCACATGTATTGTTGTACACTGCTAAACACATAATAAACTAGAACAAACATGTAAAAAAAACCAAGCATCTTCACACAGTTACTCAAACGTAGTCAGAAACCCCCAGAGTATCAGATTCAGTAGCCAAACCGTAGTTCAACAGTAGATACCCAGATCAGGGATATTTCAGTGGTATCAGAGCTGGTTTTCTTGCCAGCCTATGGGGAAAATCAGATAAGAGGTAGATACATCATTACCAGCTAGTGGATTGACAGGAGCACAGATGGAGCCTACACCCATTAGATGCAGGGAGCTTTGCTACAGTTGCAAAATGCCTTGGAAGTCAGATCACAGATGTAGGGGTAAAGGGAAGGTGCACATTGTTGAGGTGCACTATGGCAATGAGGATGAGGAGATGCATGTGAATGTAACCATAGATGCCTATTTAGAGCAGTCCGATAAGGCTAGTGGCTCTTGCGCATCTGAGGGATAGTTGGATGGACAGGATGATAGCGCATGTTCTTCATCTTCCCTACCAGGCAGTGCTGAGACTTCAACACGTCAGTATAGTGATGACACGTGTGAGGATTCATATGTGTAGGCACTTGGACGTGATGAGATTAGGTGGTTTGATAACCCACCCTTGGGTATAGACATGGCTTCCAGTAAATCATGTATGGAGGATGATGATGAGCTTTCTATGATGATAGCGACACATTTTTCATCTTCTCAGACACTTATGATAGCCACGACACATGAGGATATCAGTAACATTTCTGATATGGTGGAGGAGCCTTGCATGAAGATTGTACACCAAGGACATATGGATCTGCAGACCCAGGAGGAGAGACATGACTTGCAGACAGTTGACCTTACATACACCTACCAGTATGGGGAGAGGGAGCCACCTTTGTTGGAGATTCCGTTGTTAGATCAAGTCGTGGAGACTGACCGTTTGACGGGATACTCACTTCCAGGACAAGTCTATAGTGATGAGGATGCACTCCTTAGTGGTCGGGATGACCATATCTCATGTATGGACACATCTATATGGAATCCAGGTGCAGATGATATTAACAAAGTGAGTGCACAGGAGGATACAATTGCTCATATACGTTACACTGTGATTTAGATAGGGATAGCAGTTGGTGATGTTGTGCAGATGCATACAGGAGGACTCAATAGCACAATGGACAGTGGGCAGTCCAGTGCCTTATGTTTTGAGGAGTTTGTTGTTGGGGATTCCATTGTTGACACTAGCAGTGAGGCGCATGAGGTAGAACCTCAACGGGATTGTGATCAGGAGTCACGACACTGAACGAGACAATTGAGAGTCAGTGAGGACATGATCATGGAAACCACTAGATGCATGGATGATACACACGCATTGGTGAAAGATTATTGTTGGACGACATCGATGGCACATGATAGTTCAGATGGGGGATTTTCCATGGATGACTTTCATACTCTCAGGGAAAGAGTAACTATGATGAGGGCCGACTACCAACAGTTGTTGATGGACAGAGATTACCTATTAGAGGCTGGCGAGATGTATCGCAAGGCCCTAAGGGAGCAGGAGTTGGAGGTGGATCGACTCACTCATGAGTTGGTGAGCACACAAGGATTCTTGGAAGGCACACATACAACCCTTCAAGACAGAGTCCAGATTAGATGAACTCCTCGAGGAGACTGGTCAGAGATACACTATATCTATCTTGATTCTTGACAGAGAGTCAAATATGTTCCTCAGTTACATTGCTAGAGGATGTCCGGGTGTCACAGGGGCCACCATTCATGGGTAGTTTTGAGACAGTCGGACATACACGTACACATGAGGATTCCAAAGGCAGGGGCAGTTACGAGGACACTTTCAATTGTGTTCCAGGATTGGTTTATTTCCACATAGAGGTTGATCCGGAAGTACACCTTGGACATATGATGATGGGAGAGATGTACAGTGGGATTCAGGGGGACGCATTGGATTGCAGGGAGGAGACACACTTAGTGGAGCATGGAGATTCCTCTCCCTTGCAGCAACACATAGTTCTTTGAGATCACCTTCACAGTAGCAACAACTATTTGAGTGATGATGGAGGGAGAGTGATTGACCAACAATTTGTGGAGCTATCTATTGTTGTATCCGATAGTTGGAGTTTAGACGATTATTCACCATGGGTGATAGTGGATGAGTTTTTGGTCCAATCTTGGGGATTGACCAAAGCATATGACATTTTCTAGTCCTACAGTCGGTTACAGATGTTGCTGTTAGCTTTTCCAGATACTTTCATCATTGACAACAACATAGGGGGAGATAGAGAGTGCCAGGGGACATGGAGAGGTTGTAGGCCGAGACCACCTGACAGGAGTCTCTTTATTGCATATAGCAGGATAGGCATGGATCATCAGAGACAAACAGTTGAGACCTTGGGTGTGATGGTGAGCATCTTAGGCCATGGGATAACATATATCTCAAAGGGTGACACAGATTCAGACTTTCATTGGGATGAGGATGGAGGGCTTCCGATAGTTATCAGTATGACACACAAGCAGTTAGTGGGGATTGGAAGTGATGAACTTCCAATGTTGCCATGGGATCCAGAAGTCCATTTGGTTAGTGGGTTGTTTCATCATATGATGCCCCAGGTTGTGCCAAAGAGCAACATACTTCACTCTTGGATGGTTTTGAGAGGGCTTGCAGGGACTTGTTCTATGTGGCAAGACAGGTTCACCCTATTGATACTCATGATTGAGTATGGATGTGGTTGGGAAGATGTTGATTCGATAGAGATACCTTTATAGGTTCAACTTCTTGACAACAGGCCCAGTTTTCACAGGTATGTCAGCATGAGGATCTAGGAGTGGGGGAATCCAATATGTATACTTTGAGCAAACAATAATGATCAGAGTAGTGAAGCGTCCGCGTGATGGTCCCTGTCAGAGGATAGCATGGGACCCTGGGATTACAGGGTTGGGCATTTCATTGACTGATGGAGACGAGTGGATCTTTGCAGGGGGAAGTCACTTTGACTTTCCAGTTGAAATATTCTAGTTTCTAAAAGTAGGGAAAACCCCTCTAGTTTGGTGTTGGACTTTCGTCAAACACTTTGCAAACTTCTGTAATTGATGGCTGTAGATGAATTTTGAATGGATTGCAGTAGTTTTCTTGGTTTTGTTGGCTGTTTTATTGGTTTTCTAACCCCTTATACCTCCCCATCAAGATGCATAACATGTTGTTTGACATTTAAGGAAAACCCATAAAATAATAAGGAAAGACATTCACATTTAGATGAGCAATTTCATTAAGCTTTGGCTGTTCTTTATTTAACATTAATGTTGTACCAATACAATCAAAACAAGACAGAGGTACCTCCCAAAATGAAGAGAATGTCTTCTATAGGAAGCTTGGAACCTCCATTCACACGCAGCCAAGAGGAAACGACCCAATCTGCCCACACGAACTGCCAAGAGGAAGCGCTGATATATGGTTATGGCCCTGTTATTAGTTTGAGTGCTATGGCCGCCCCCAAGCTCAGTGATAATCCTCCCTGCAGTGTAATGTACAGCCAGCAAGGAGAGACGTCCCACAACAATCTTCCACGCAGCTCAAAAGGGAACACGCAGCCTCTAGCAAGAGAACTCGACCAGCCAATGGAACACGTAGCACCCTCAAAGAAAATCGACCAGCAAGAGTCACCAATGAATATCAGGCCCAAACAAGAGACTCACGACTTGAATGCTGGGAACAACACAACTCCAATGGATCACACGTAGCAGAGAAGTAGAAGATGCGTTTAGCTCCAGGAAAAACGCCCAATACCTCCCACGTACCAAAGAAGAATGCCCTCTCTCTTCTTAGATCTGAGAATGAGAGTCTCCCCAATAAATCTCCTCGAAAACACAATGCCAACACCTGCAAATGAAAATCCAGAGTGGCTTCTCCAATCTCCCGGCTACGACAGATGGTTTCACTGCCGAATCCGAGTGCCGAAATGGGTTTCCAACTAAAACACTCATTTGCTCACCGAGCTCTTCTCCAAATTCAATTTTTCAAATGAATAGTCAATAATCCCTTTTCCACCTTCAACCGTCCTTTTATTCTCTCACTTTTCTTTTTCTCCATTAAAATATTCATTTAATTAATAATTTGAGAGAAATACCCTCAAAAAGGGATTTAATATTAATAAACTCACTTTTCCTAAGTTTTCACTTTATAATTCGAAAGTGACTTTACCAATATCATTTCCCTAACTCATCCGTCTAATGGTTTACGGGAAACTGTGTAAACCACCACGATATTCTGACTGCCTAGGGAGAATGGGACATTACAGTCATCCCCGCCCAAATTTGCTTGTCCTCAAGCAACTTCAAACCTGGAAACTGTAACACCTGCTCGTTTTCCCAAGTAGCATCCTCCACAGGTAGATCCTTCCATTTCACCAAAAACTCCCTGACCACCCTGTTACGAAGCTTCCTCTCCCGTACCTGTAGAATCTCTTCGGGGCTTGTGGCCAACCGTCCCTCGTCATCCAGAGGGGGTAACTCATGTGAGGCAACCACCTGTTGTCTTATTACCTACTTAAGGCACGATACATGAAACATGTTGTGAATCTTGCTCCCCTTAGGTAGCTCTAGTTCGTATGCAACCTGCCCCACCTTCCGAGTTATCCTGTAAGGCCCATAGTAGCGAGGTTTGAGCTTCTCGGCCCCCTTCTGCTTCAATGAAGATTGTCGGTATGGTTGTAGTCGCAGGAACACTAAATCTCCCACCTCGAATGAGCGCTCAGTTCTGTGCCTGTCTGCATACATCTTTTGTTGATTCTGGGCCACCCTCATGTTCTCCTTCAAAGCTCTCAGAATATCCTGGCTGTCCTGTATCCAATCTCTGGGCTTTGGTGCCCTACTGTCACCGAATACAACGTCTGCAAAGGTCATGGCCTCGTAGTCGTAAAGTGCCCGAAAAGGGGTCATGCCAATGGACATGTGATGGGTGGTATTGTAACAGTACTCCCCTAGGAGTAACCACTTTACCCAAGCTCTCTGCTGCCCAAAAATGTAATTCCGCAAATAACCTTCCACCCACTTGTTCACGATCTCTGTCTGTCCGTCAGTCTGCGGGTGGTAACTAGTGCTCGGTTTCAACTCGGTACCTACCAACCTGAAAAGCTCCTGCCAAAAACCTCCCATGAACTTCCTGTCTCTATCGCTGACGATGGTTTTGGGCAACCCATGCAAACGGAAAATATCCCTGAAGAATAGCTCGACCACCTGTGCTGCTGAATAGTCCGAAGGAATAGCGAAGAAGTGGGCAAACTTGGTGAGTCTATCCACCACGACATAAATGTAATCCTTCCCCTGCACCCTGGGTAACCCGGTGATGAAATCCATGGAGATACTCTCCCATTTCTGATCTAGAATGGGCAATGGCTGTAATAATCCGGCCGGATGGGTGTGCTCCACCTTTGTTCCGCTGGCAAACTCCGCACTCTTGAACGTGCTTCAGTATGTCTCCCTTGAGGTTCTTCCAAGTGAACCTCTCTCAGACCTACCTGTAAGTCTTTAGGAACCCCTGGTGTCCTGCTAACGGTGAGTCATGGGCTGCATGCATGATCTTCTGCCTGATGTGCGAACCTGGAACCAAATAAATTCGGTCTTTGTAGTAGATGATATCATCCACCACTCTATACCTGTCATCTGTAACCTGTCCATCCAAAACCTCGCAAGCAAACTTGTTCTTGGAATACTATACCAGTAGAAGACTCTTCCAGTCTTCCGATATGTCCATCAAGGATAGAGTAGGGGGCATCCTAGAAAGAGCGTCGGCTACCACATTGTTCTTCCCCTTCACATACTCAATCTCAAAATCGTAGGCCTGGATCTTACTCACCCACTTCTGTTGTCTGTCATTCAGTTCCTTTTGTTCCAAGAAGAATCCAAGGCTGTTGTGATCCATCTTGACCTTGAACCTGTTGCCCACTAGATAGTGTCGGAACTTGGCCAATGCATGCATGATGGCCAACATCTCTTTGTCATAAATAGAGTAGAGCCTCTCGTAATCTCTAAGCTTTCGACTCTCGAAAGCTATGGGGTGATTCCTCTGCATAAGCACGGCTCCAATACCTACTCCTGATGCATCACACTCCAACACGAAGGGTTGGGTAAAGTCCGAAAAAGCTAAGACCGGGCACGAACTCATGATGTCCTTCATCTTCTCGAAGACTGCCTGTGCCTCATCTGTCCACTCAAAGGCCCCCTTCTTGGTCAAATCCATCAGTGGGGTTGTCAACTGAGAAAAACCTTTCACATACCTACTGTAGTAAGTGCACAAGCCCATGAAGCTTTTTAACTCTGTAGTGTTCCTCGACGGAGGCCAATCACGAATCGCCTGGATCTTGTCCCAGTGTACCTGCACTCCCTGAGCTCCAATCACATGCCCCAAATAGAGCATCTCTGTCAACCCAAACTCACATTTGGACAACTTCGCATACAATTCTTGTTTGTCCAATATGCCCAACACCTCATCTAGATGCTGGAGGTGTTCCTCCCAAGTGTGGCTGTAGACCAAAATGTCATCAAAGAAAACCAACAAATGCTTCCTGAGCTGCTTGCTAAATGTATGGTTCATACAAGACTGAAATGTGGCCGGGGCATTGGTTAGCCCAAAAGGCATCACCAAGAACTCGTAGTGCCCATAGTGGCACCTGAAAGCTGTCTTGTACTCATTCCCTTCTCGCATCCTGATCTGATGATAGCCTGACCGTAGATCAATCTTCGAGAAATATTTGTCCCCTCTCAACTCGTCCATCAACTCATCAATCCGGGGTATAGGGTACCTGTTCTTGATGGTCCTCTTGTTGAGGGCTCGGTAATCAATGCACATTCTGAGGGTCCCATCCTTCTTCTTTACCAGCACTACAGAAGAAGCGAAAGGACTCGAACTCAATCTGATGTGGCCCATCGCCAGTAGCTCCTTGATGGTCTTTTCGATCTCATCCTTATAGGCCTTGGGGTGCCTATACGGGGTGGTAATCACTGCTCCTGTACCTTCCTCTAACTCGATGGTGTGCTCAAAGCTCCTGTCTGGAGGCCTACCTGGAGGTATATCACCAAAAACCTTCTGGTGCTTTTTAAGCAAGGCCTTTATCTCTCTCGGAAAATTGGGCTCCCCGCCCTTAGGCTTCTGTACTGAAATCTGAAACTCTACAACCCATGCAATGTCGTCCTGCCTCATCACTGCCTCCATCTTCTTTGCGGTCACTACCTTGGGAGGGTAAGTGTTCATGCCTCTCAAAACCACTCTCTTGCCATCCTGTCCCTGGAACTCCATCTCCATAGTCTGGTAGTTAGTGGAGTACTTCCCTAGGGAGTATAACCACTGAACTCCCAATACCACATTGGTGTCAGGCACCTTCACCACGAAGAAGTCATCGGTAATGGTGTAGTTCCCTAGGCTCAATGTCATCCGTGGGATGTATCTAGTACAGTTTAGGGTGCTCTCCCCTAGTATGATCACTGAAAAGCCCTCAAAGGCTTCGGTGGTAATGCCCTTCCGCTCTACTAATGAAGCATCGATAAAATTGTCGAATGCCCCACCATCCACCAACACCGTCACTCTGTGTCCCTGTATTCCTCCCCTCATCCTTAAGGTATGAAACCTGGGGATCCTTGAGAGTGATGCTATAGTCGTTTTGATATATTCATGAGCATACTTTGGATATGTTGTCTCTAATTGTCTCCAATGCTTTGGAAACATGATTTAAAATCTTAAAAATATATTTTTTTCGTTAAAATTTTAATATTTTATGTATTTTTTTAAAAACCGATTCGACCAGTTCATTACTAGTTCCGGTTCCGGTTCAGGTTGGACCCTCGACCGGTTCCGGTACCGGTTTTGGTTTTTAAAACTATGGTTGAAATATGGATTGCAATAGAAATATAAAGAGAAAGAGCAATAGAAAAAGATTGCGTGGAGTGTATGAAAATCTCAAAGGGAGACTCTTCCAAGAGGCACCCTAATGAAACCCTTGAAGTTCAACCTGCAAAACTTAACACAATAGCATGCATACAATGGATAATATGGAGGGTTAAACTAATAAAGTGAAATACTTGTACCCTATCTAGCTAACCACATATATAGATCTACAATACTACTCTTTGCAAGATCTAGTCAAATAAAATCCTTTACCTAAGATCCATTCATGCAACCATCATATCAAATTCAAACAACTTTACCTCATGTGTTTGTAAGAACCAAAATACTTATAGCTCTTCCCAAAATCCTCCAAAGCTTCTTTTATTATTGCATCAAGAAATGGGATCTTGGAGAAATACTTGCTCCAAAACCCTAAGAGAAGAAG
>ML777429.1:2128738-2140191 GCA_009831015.1 Picea engelmannii | reverse complement strand
TAAATGAAATTTTGCTTGGATAGAAAGGTGCGGCCTTGTCTTCTCATCATAGCCGTGGAGTTAAATTGTATTTTTGCTGGTTGAATTTGTCAAAACGTCCACCTTTGGCTAGCTAACCTGCAGACAACAAAATTATATAGCTGTGACGTCATACCTTGTAAATCTCTTGCTTAGACCTTAACGTTTTGACTTTATCACCTTCCTTAGATTGGTTTTGAGCTATTGGTTACATTTGTGAAGTTATTTGGTAAAACGTTGCGCTCTTTTCCATCTAATTTGACTCATTGATAAAGCTTGACGTCATCTTCATCATAGCAACAATACATATGACGCAACAACTTGATGTATATGAGCTGATTTGACATGTTTATTGCATTAATGATATGATACAAGGTCTAATTGTACACATTGAATGCTTATTACCTTTATGCTTTGTTGAAGAAGTGATACCAGTTGTTTATCTTTGCTTAGCAATCATTGACTTCGTCAACAATTGCATTTGATCATTGCTCATATATTCTTTTGAAGATAGTCATTGATTTCATGAAGTACTAACCCACTGCAAGCACTTTCTAGTTTCCTTTGTTTTGTCTCGCAAACAGGTGCATCATCAATGGTCTTATCTTATTGACTATCTCTCTTTGGGCAGCAATCTGTGACAAGGGTTTCCTTGACTTGGCCTCTCCCCTTTAAAATTTCTTTAACCCAGATTGCCTTAGGGACGTCTCCCTTGGACTTGCCCTCCTAAATAGAAAGAGCTCCCCATCGAGGTGACAGTGGGTGGGGAAGCTCCTGTTACGCCGGTTTCAAGCCCTGACTCAAGCTTTCAAGCCTTTCCTACAAACCGTGCGATAACAGTTACATCTGGGGGAGTACTGTTACAATACCACCCATCACATGTCCATTGGCATGACCCCTTTTCGGGCACTCTACGGGTACGAGGCCATGACTTTTGCAGACATTGTATTCGGTGACAGTAGGGCACCAAAGGCCAGAGATTGGATACAGGACAGTCAAGATATTCTGAGAGCATTGAAGGAAAACATGAGGGTGGCCCAGGATCAGCAGAAGATGTATGCAGACAAGCACAGGACCGAGCGCTCGTTCGAGGTGGGGGACTTGGTATTCCTACGACTACAGCCATACCGACAATCTTCATTGAAACAGAAAGGGGCGGAGAAACTCAAATCTCGCTACTATGGACCCTATAGGATAACTCGGAAGGTGGGACAGGTTGCGTACGAGCTAGAGCTACCTAAGGGGAGCAAGATTCACAATGTGTTTCACGTATCTTGCCTTAAGCAGGTAATAGGACAACAGGTGGTTGCCTCACAGGAGTTACCCCCTTTGGATGACGAGGGGCGGCTGGCCATAAGCCCCGAGGAGATCTTATAGGTACGGGAGAGGAAGCTCCGTAACAGGGTGGTCAGGGAGTTTCTAGTGAAATGGAAGGACCTACCGGCAGAGGATGCCACTTGGGAAAACGAGCAGGTGTTACAGCTTCCAGGTTTGAAGTTGCTTGAGGACAAGCAAATTTGGGCGGGGAGGACTGTAATGTCCCATTTCCCCTAGGCAGTCAGAATATCGTGGTGGTTTACCCAATTTTCCGTAAACCATTAGACGGACAAGCTAGGGAAATGATATTGGTAAAGTCACTTTCAAATTATAAAGTGAAACTTAGGAAAAGTGAGTTTATTAATATTAAACCCCTCTTTGAGGGTATTTCTCTCCAATTATTAATTAAAAGAATATTTTAATGGAGGAAAAAGGAAAAGGGGAAGACAAAAAGGACGATGGGGATTGGAGAGGGATTGTTGAATAATCATTTTGAGAAAATTGTTTGGGAGAAGCTTGCGAGCTTGAGGCGAGGGTTTCGAAACCCTTGGTGAGAAACTTCAGTTTCGAGGTTGAAACAATACCTTCCTAGCTGAATATCAGAGAAGCCATCCAGGCTTTTCATTCGCGGATAATTGGCATTGTGATCCAAGGAGATTAGGGTGAGATTGGATTCATTAACAGTTGTGGAGAAGAGGTCGATTTCTTGTGGCACGTGTGGGCAGATTGGGTGTTTTCTCCTTGCAGAGGGTGCATCTCTTTTCTTCTTGCTGCGTGTGGCTATTGGTGGCTGAGTTTTGCATCCTCAAGGTCGTGTGGCTTGGTTGGGCGCATCCAAGAGCGAGTCATCTCTGCAGGCCGAGTTCCTTTGGTGGCTGTGTGTCTTTCTTTGGACAAATCGTGTCTCTCTTGACCACGAGCTGGGCGTTTTCTTGTGGCTGCGTGGAGGAGCTGAATTGGGGTGGCTGCTGGTCGATCTTTGTGGGAGGATTGTTCATTACATTGAGAGGTGATTGAATGCAGAGCTGGGGTCTGCTATCTCTTCCAACTGGAGGCGCTGTTTCACTCACCTGGGCCATCCCTTCAACAGTACGTGTGGGCAGTTTGATCCCTTCCTCCGGGCTGTGTGTGTTCTGAGGTCATTACTCTTCATTCCTCACTCATTCTCTTTCATTGTGAGAGGTATTTACACCTCCGTTTGACTGTTATTGCTTCAGCAATTTAATTGAATAAAAGACAGTCCAGATTTAATGAGTTATGTCTATTGAGATGTGAATAATTGGCTATTATTTTAATGGGTTTTGTCTTAAATCTAAATGACACATTTGGCACTCAATTGGGGAGTCATAAGGGACTAGAAAACCACTAGACAACCAACAAACCCAATATACACATCGTTGTCCGATTAAATTTGCACCTACAGCCATAACCTCAGAAGCATGCAAACTGTTTGACGAAAGTCCAACATCAGAATTTGAAGGTTTTTCTCCATTTTACAACTGAGAATATTTCATTGCAGTTACATTATTTTAACAATCTTTAGCCACATACTGGAGCCTCATTGCTCCCTTCTGCACCATATCTCTGATATAATGGTACTTGATCTTGATATGCTTTGACTTGTCATGAAACACGGGGTTCTTGGACAACTTTATACAAATCTGGTTATCACACCAAATACAAGTCACCTCTAAGTTGAGATCAAACAATCCTGCAAGCAACTTCTGAAGCCGCAATGCTTCGTTGCTAGCTGAACATGTTGCTATATACTTTGCCTCAGCCATACTGAGCACCACACTAGACTGCTTCCTGCTAAACCATGAGATCATAGTTGATCCCAAACTGAATCAACATCCATATGTACTCTTCTGGTTTGCAACACTACCGACCCAATCTGAATTTGCATAACCTTCACGATTCGAACCGTATCGGAGTCCATAGTCCACTGTACCCTTCAGGTACCTCAACACATGTTTTGCCGCAACCAAGTGAACAAGTCTGGTCTCAACCATATACTGACTCAATGTATTCACAGTCAAAACATATATGTAGCCTTGTGTTCGTCAAATACATCAACGAACCAGTTATCTGTTTATACATGGTGGCATCCACTGTCTCTGAAAGTGACTCAATAACTTCTCCCTCTGGAAGTTGTACCACCTCCCTCTCTGGGAGTGCCTCTATATATACTAGAGTTGATGTAATGCCTACTCCTATTGCATCTCATGGCCCGACTCACATACTGGGACTGCTACACCTACTCCCTCCGAGTCTCATAATATGTCTGCCTCTCTGCATGAGCAAATTGGCTCCCTCTGAGCTTGCAAGATCCTTTGACTCTGATCTGGTGTCGTATCTCTTCAAGATATACTTGGTGTCGGTATCAAGTTTAATATGAAAAACTGAGTTAGACTTTTACCAAGTTATGCTTTCTGTCAAGTGACCTCATTGTCCACTATCCAAGTCTTCTCTTTAGGAAACTGCAGGACACATACCGCGGATGACATGTATAACCTTATTGAGCTCCTGTTCCAGGGACAATGGTTTGATTAAAATTTCATGACTCTCGACTCAAAAAGGATATCTGTTGGGTTCCCAAAACAAGGGAGAAATGCCCCAACGACCAAGATAACTTGTTGATCTCCTTAACCAAGAAAACAACCCAACCTAAAAATGACTCAAATGAGAACTTGTTGGACTCGCGTACCGGGGATAATGGTCCAACATACTGCTGAGTTCCCAAACCAGGGAAAATGACCCAACTTACATCAATTAAAACAGGTATATGCTGAGATCACAGCTTCCTTGGTCATATAACCAAAATAAAATTGAGATTCTGACAATACTCCTTTAGGATACAGGTCCATAAATATGATAGGTAGATAATCACAACTCTTCTTGTTGTCTTTAGTAGATACATACTTATTTCAAATTCAGTGATCAAATGCAAATGATACATACTTGGACTTACCTTGAACTTGCTTGGGCTGAAGACACACCTTGTACTTTGCAGCCTGCTACCACCTGTGGCTTCCAAATCCATTTTGTGTGTATGTAGATGTTTAATCTATTGTTCAAAACTTCAAGTAACTCCATATCCTCAAGAGACCATATCGTTGTCCTTATTTGAGCCTGCTGTAACACTTGTTTGTTGTCTATGCTTTGACCCCTTTTGATAGGGGTTCAGTTCTTTGACCAAAGTTACTTGCCATTCTTCAAAATGATCACTCTGGACCTATTGAAGGCAAAGGATATCTGCATTGTAACCAATAATTTCTCGCAGCAAGTTCTGTTGGCGATATTGCCATGAGAGAGCCCAAGTAGGACAATATGCGTATTTGTCATTAGTGGCATATGGGAGTGTAGTAAGGTTACGTGCAGCTGCAGTACAGGTTCCTAGCTCCAAATTCCCATCAACACCATTCAGTGGTATGAGCAGTGACCAATATACTTGTAGGGGCAAATGATCGTCGATGCTTACATTTACAGATACACATTCCAATTATAATGCAATATAATGGGAGGATTCGGCTCCTCAGGATGTTGTGCCCCAGTAAGTTCAATTTGGAAATTACCGAGAATCCTGCTTGGAATGCCAACAATTTTGATAGAGGAATATTCAATAAGACCACAAGGAATCCGCAACAGAAAACTACCTGCCTGATTATGTGTCACATTCATAGCACTAAGAGAAAAGGGGCTTCAGGTTGTAATGCCCCTTTCCGAGTAGGAGCTCCAGAGAGGAGGCTTAGTAGTCTAAACAACCCCATTAGACTATAGCCAGGGCCGTACAAGGGTAAACATGGTTACTAGAGGTCATTTCAGCCGATGGTGTTATAATTCGAAAGTGAGATTGAGCTAAAAGTGTCTAAAAGCGCTTTTAAGCCAAAGTGAGCTAAAAATAGAACAAATGAGATAAAAATAGGTCAACAACGAATTAGGGTTTCAGGCAACTATAAGAAAAGGTAAAGCGACCTAATTAATCATTATGAAGAATTTGACTTGTCAGTTGAGGAGAGAGGCGCATCTCAGGAGAGAGCTTGTGGATTCTAGGAGGAAGACACCCAGAGGCTGATTTCGGTGTTGAGAGACACACCCTAGTCACTGAGAAGATCATCCAGATCTTCCATCGTACTTCAACAGCAGTTATCCAATTTGCAGCAGGGAGGGCACACTTGTCCAGGTAGAGGGCGCAACTACTGAGCATCAGATTGATTCGACTTGTCCCAGTCAGGGAGAATCCAGTGATTCCCCTCCGACCCAGTTGAGAGGAGGGCAGAACGCTTCAATTGTCTGGTTTCTTGTCAGATTCCGACGAAGAAATCATCTTTGGCGCATTTCCCAGCCATTGAGAGTGCGACAATTGGGGAGGACGCATTTGGGATTCTCAAGAGATCATCATATCAGATCCAAGGAAATCCTTCCGACCCATTTCATAGGATCCTAGGGCGCTCAGTTTGAGACCCTTATCAACCGATTCCGACGGAGGAATCACTAGGGTGCAGTTTTCAGCAGCAGTGGGGGCGCATTTCCCCAGGGGGATCCATCCAGGGTCCATACACATCAACAGAGGGTCGATTGTCAGGTTGTCAGTCACCAGGATTGAGTGAGAAGGCAAGGCACATTGTTTGGGACAGTTTCTAGTCATATTCAAGGTGTGTAGCCACTAGGGTGCACAATCCAGTTCCGCAGCAGTTGTCATGTGAGTTGTCGTAGCGCACAACAGATCATCCAATTCACATTCTTTCCAACATCAGTCTTCTATCATTTGGGTATCATATTTCTAGTTTACTTCTTTATTGTATTCCGTCTAAGATCGACTTAGATCTGATCTAGCCGAGTGATTCTCTATTTTCAGCCGTATACGGCATTGTAACCAACAAAAAATCATAATATATGATTTACAGTCTTTTTGTGTCATTCTCTATTTGTATGTTTATTCATATGCTGTAAACAACTTATTTATCTACACACACATGCGAAAAACACCAAGCATGTCAAAACCTGTAGCTTAAACGCATCCAAAAACCCCCAGTGTATCAAATCAAATAGTAGACACAACAATTTAGCAGATTTTCCTAGACTAGTCGGATCTGGGATTTTACACAGGTAAAGGTCTTCATTTCGTTCCATGTTAGTTTAACTTGATTCTCTTCTTTGAAAACATTTCTTTGGGAAAAGAGACCATTAATTGTTTCATTAACAATGGAAGAGGACAATTCCACTTGATCAATGCTTTATGGAGGTTCAGAAGACTAGGAAATAACATTGCGCTCTCAGGACCAAAAATTTAATCAAGAAAGCAATCAACACACCTCCAAACCACTTCTTCATGCACATAACACCAACCACTGCAATCTTCATACTATCTCACTCTATTCAATCTAAGTATTCTAAGTTATTGAAGAGATGGAAGCTAGACATATTTTCCTCTTCCACAGAATTTGGTTCCTCTTCAATCTGAAGATTCATCTATGATGCTCTCAGGTAACAGAGTTGGTAAAATCAACAACGTTCTTTATGTACCTATTGTTCTACTATTGGAATCATGAGGGCATCGTTCCTCTTCACCCCAGTCATGTGCTAAGGTCCATGTTTGTGCACTATGACAGGGTCCTCTTCTGGAGCAGTTTGAGGCGACTCTTCTTCTTCCACACGGATACGTATCATTGCAGGTTCAGGTACAGATTGAGATGTTGGGGCCTTCGTCATTTCTTCAAACTTGGAAAGTAAATGTTGGAGCTCATCATTCACATTTAATGCATGGCCTCAAGACAATGCTCAACCTGCCTCAAAAGTTTTCCTAACATACTTCAGCTTCAAACCTGCATCAGACATACCATCAACATCCTCTGAAACTCGGCTTCCTTTCTGCAATAGGTCAGGCCTAAATTCGACCTCTTTTTCACCTCAGATCCACCCTTAACCACAAAGAATCTTGCCTTAGATTTGCACTTGAGTTACCTCAAACTTGAGCGATTTTGTGATTTGAAGTTAGGATAGGTTTGCAAGTTTCTTTGGCCTGTAGTGGCTGCGGTTAGGGCTGGGGTAGCTTCTAGGAGGATTTGGCTTCCTTATCTGCTGAGGAAAGGATTTACATGCCTCTTTTCTCCCTCTATACTTTGAAAATGCCCTCTTTCAGGGTGGCTCTAATCCCATGTTGAAATTTGCTTAAGCAGTTAACAATAGTTAGTATTCTTTAGTGTTCTTTAACTTTTATTCATTAGAAAATTAACTGTAGCATAAGGATCATTGAAAGAAAGACATTCACAGTGTACACAAGAATTTATCCTGGGAAACCCTCATGGGGAAGAAAACCCAGTAAAACTTCTTTAGTATAGATTCATCAACCAAGTACAATGCCAATACAATGCTCTCTTCGAGAGAGATAAATTTCAAGCAAACGTTCCATAATCAAGAAACAATTCTTTGCAACATGCTCAAATGCTTCAAATATTAAAATGACACTTACCATGACACCAGACTTGTTACCTCATGAAGCAAGACCTGTTGTCTTCTTGGACCAAGCCGATGTAGTGGATGTTGCTCTGTCGCTGACGATGAATGATGATGCAATCATGAATAGGAGGGGTCCTACAGGTTCTACTGGTCAATCTGACTCTCGACACTCCATGTCTACTACTTGTGGGCCTCGAGACATGATCTCCTTAGTTACCCCTAGCCTGAGGGGGTAACATTATCCATTTAAGGTACTTCATTGGAAGAATGATTTACTAGTTAGCTACAAAGTCTATATTGGTTTATTTTTATTGTATGTTTTTGCTCCATATTTTCTACATATATGATGTTGTGTTATGAGTAGGGAAACCGGTTCATAATAGTGGTATTAGAACCATGTTAAAATTTCACATCCCCATCCTCCCATTAAACACAATGGCCCAAGAAAATAATTACACTAACATTAGTAATGAAGAAAGGATCTCTCAAGAGTCAAGACACAAACATAAATGAATGACCAGCTAGCACAACTAGTCAATGTCATAGACTAACTAGTTTCCATGTCAAACTATGGTTCAACTATCAAATCTTATAACACAATACTAGAATATCAAGCAAGGTCAAGGTGAAAATCCTACCTTCCACACATGGACAAGAGAAAACACCACCACAATTAAGTTTCATTTCTCCACAATTAATTTTCTTTTAATATGGCCACCTGTGAGTTTCCTATTTGCCAATCAATGTCTCCTACAATTATGACTTCTTAAGACACCATTCCTTTGAAGAAATGGTTTTACTGGTGATCTTTTGCATATTGTAGAAGCTTGATTTTTTTTGGTTCAAATACCATGCTGCTAATAATTTTTTCTTTTCCTTTCTTACATACAGCCATACATATTGCTTTCATGTCTATAGCTTGACCAAATTTATAGTTTTCTCTAATAAAAGTTGAGTCTTTTCTTGAAACACTTATATATAGATTTCGTCATCACTGCAGGTTGGTGATGCCAGCGGAATACAGTCTCCTGTATCTTTTGGTGGATTTGGAAGCATTTCACGACACCTTAGCAGATTATCAACTGGTATTGCACTGTCTGGAAGCCTTTTATTAAATTCTTTTTAAAGATCAGGCTCATTTCATGATCTTGGATTGCATCAGTCAACATTTGAACGTTCAAATTCATGCACTTCTATGGCTGCATTGAGGACAATTTTATGAATTTAAAGATTGCTCAAAATTCCAGATAAGAGAAATCAGACAGTACATAGTGAACATCAGCACACTCTGTGTGAAGATGGCACAATGAGAAAAGTAGAAAATAAGCTTATCAAATCACAATATTATGCAAATTTGTGTATCAATGGCATAGTGAGATGGATTGGAAGAAATAGTTCTCTAAATGGTATGTTGTATTTCAGAATGAGGTATAAAACTTGGACAAGAGCAGATAAGTAATAGTAGGTCAAGTTTGATATACCAAAATAGGAAAAAAAATGTGTTCCTTTGATCTATCATCCTAGAAGATGTGGGACGGCAGTCATGGAAGCTGAATGGAGGAATTGTTGTCCACTTCCTTGACCTCAGTTGAGGGCATGAAGAAATTTTCAACAGATGAACACTTTGGGTGATCTTATTGTTCACATGGCAATGCATATGGAAATTGTTTTTGGTGAGATTTAACTGCAGTGATTTAGAGGTTTGTGGTTCATGCCTTGTTGCAAACATGTAATGTTTGTTTCTGTATTTTTCTGCACGTCAGAAACTCTCGATGCTTTTGGTGTTTATATGTAATCCTATTTCGGTATAGTTATATCCTTTTACATGGAAGTATGTTCTTTGGGATATAGTACAAGAGGCGAGAGTTGCAAATCTCTGTTTAGGCTATTTGCATTCTGTTA
This sequence comes from Picea engelmannii, assembly GCA_009831015.1. NCBI lineage: Eukaryota > Viridiplantae > Streptophyta > Pinopsida > Pinales > Pinaceae > Picea > Picea engelmannii. Next base: position 2,130,495 of record ML777429.1, on the reverse strand, counting down.
TCGCTCAGACACTCCCTAACGGAAAAGCCCAAACTTTAATACGAGGGAAAGCCCAGCCCTAAGAGAAATTGGCCCAGCCCTAAGAGAACTCGTCCCAACAAGGAAAACTCCCCCCCCCAAGCACAACTCGATTTCTACAAGAAGATTTCGGCCTCCTAAGAAATTTCGGCCTACATGAATAATTTCACCCTCCACTCAACAAGATGTGTCCACCTCAAGCCAATCAATATCTGCAATAGATAAATCTTCCTTCTTTAGAGGAAATATGATTTCAACCAACTCAATCTGCTGCTAAAGATGAGTAGATCTCCTCAACGATGGAATCCAAGTGGAAAACCTGAGTGGTCTTTCCCACTAATGGCTAGGGTGGAATCTTTCACCACCGAAACCTGACCAGTTAGGGTGAAATCATTCACCACCTAAACCAATCCAAACCAGGGTTCACTCCAAATCCCAAAGGGTGCAAGAGTTCTCCAATTCAAATCAGAAAAAATTGTCAACATAATGAGAGAATGAGCTCTCATCTTTCTTTTATCCCTTTCACCTTTTTGCTAACCCTTTTACCCTCACTTAAGTGATTAAAGTGACTTATAAGGTTTTATTTACTTTATTCTTCAAGTCACTTTTTAATTACTCAATGTCACTTTATAACTTAGTTTTTTCCTCTCAATGACATCAAATAATTAATCTATCAATCCCCTTTTTTAATTGACTATGGCCTACGGGAATTAGATAGACCACTACGTCATCCCCTATAGTGATCATCTCGAAAAGGACATTACAGTCCCCCCTTCCCAAGATTGTTTTTCCTCAAGCAATGCCAACACAACCATATGAACAACAGGAGGAGCCAAACTGAAACTAAGAATGATCCCAGGGTCCTGTTGACTGCCTCTTCAACTAGGGGGTCAACTCCATGTACCATGAAGATATGCATCAACAGATGCAAACATGTCGAAGAATTTTTGGTTTTGTTATCCCCCACTTTCAGGGATAACTAGGAGATCATGTCTTGAGGCCCACAGGTGCTAGACATGGAGTACCGAGAGCAGGATTGACTTCAGCATGGCCCTAGGGGGCCCACCTTTTCTCTCTTCCAGCATCTTTATCCTGTCAGTAGTAGCAGCAGCCTCCACCACCATCGGCTTGGTCTTGTGTCAGAGAGGGTTCTTGCTTCATGAGGTAATTAGTTTAGGTATCATGGTATGTGTCACTTTGATCATCAAAACCATTGAACGTATGCATCTGATTCCTTTTATTTCTAACAACTGCTTGGATCTTACACTTGCCCACTTGACCATGCTTTGGGGATTGACAGGGTGTCTTAGTAAGCCTGTGTCTGTTGGTTTTGGTTAGCCACTGGGGATGTCTCTAAGAAGCCATTGTCCGCTCCCTTCACAGTTTCACTTTTCCATCTTGTTTCCCACTCACCTGTCCCATTCCACTTGTCCGGGTACTGGGTTAACCTTTTAGGGTTGCACCTTATCTAGTGGGAAGAAGGGGCTAAAGGCCCAGAAGGTAAAAGCAAGCTGGTAAAAGATAAAAGCCTAAGAATAAAACCTTGAGATGCTTCGTCCACGGATCCTCGAGAAAGTGATAAAGGGATTCTCAACAAGAAACAAGAGGGACCCTAAAAAATAATAAAAAACAAGACCTAACCAGAGGATAGGGGGTCTCATCACGAGCCAGCCTATTAGCTCCATGGGTACCTAGCAGTATGACATTGCCATCAGTTGGTTACCACGCCAGGTCAGTGA
>ML777429.1:2040481-2061712 GCA_009831015.1 Picea engelmannii | reverse complement strand
CAAAGCTGGCTGAGAAGAAGAAGATGGGTCCTCCAGGACCATGCTTAGGTCGCTCCTGCTCTCGGTACTCCATGTCTAGGACCATGTGGGCCTCGAGACATGATCTCCTAGTTATCCCTAGATATCGGGGATAACAAACCCAAGCAGGAGTGCGGAAATTCCAATTACAAAATTACATGTTAGAGGCCAAAAATGCCTTATAAAACAAAATAGACTCTGACTTGGTAGCATATGATGATGCATCTCTTCATGGTACATGGAGTTGACCCCCTAGTTGAATAGGCGAACAACACAAGTATCACCTCCAATGTAGCAAGATGGCACCAAGAAGACTCTCAATGCACCATGGATCCTCCAAAGATTTATTTCATTCCAATAGAAAAAAGTTGTTGCAAATACTTGCAACAAGCTTTACACAAGAGCAAGAGAAAATGGGAGAAAGAGAGAAGAGTGGGAGACTGGGAGAGATTTGGGCATAGTAACATATGTGTGAAATGAGGAGGGGTAGGCTTTGTTTTATACTTGGGAGCCAAGAGAGACCCCTCTTGGATGATCTCCAAGTGGCAATCAAGTAAGAGAGGGTGAGCATCTCAAGGGGACACACTTTTAGGGTTTTAGTCAGGTTAGGGTTGTGAGGATTGAGTGGATGAGAGGGGGAAACACCTTTTAGCCCACCCAATCATCTAATTAAAACATTAGGAGGGAGAACTTAGGCTTAGGGGGGTTATTTCCCTTTAATTTTTGAGTTGGGACAAGTTCCTCACCAAGGGGGGTGCAACTCCCCTAGGGGGGATGACAAGTTGTGGTAGTGGCTAGGTGTGGGGGGTGATGTTAATTTAGAAAAGTGTTTCTCTAACTTAGGAAAGGGGTTAGGCATCATCTCCCACTCTTTCGCTAACATTTTTTCTCATTTTACAATAAATGGCATTTTTTCTTAGCCAAATTAAAGCAATTAAATTGTTGACTTGGACTGACTTGGACTCCTCATGGACAATGACCTAGAAAAACTTATCCAATTGAGTTTAAACTTGGTCCAAGGGTGTAGGGGGTCTCATTCAATTTCTTTTGAGTACTCACACCCCTATAAAAATCCCCTAGGACCTAGTTTTTACATTTTTACATCAAAATTAATTAAAATTACCATTAATTGGGTAATTTTTAAAAATTAAAAAAAAAAACTACTTAGACTCGACGGAATTCCAAAAGACTCTAGGAGATGTCTAGCATGGTCATTTAAAATATTCCTAGACCCTAGTCACCCACTGGTCTTGATCATTAGAACGTTTTTCACTACTTTGGAGGATTATTGGGAGTGAAAAACTCAAGGGTAATTAAAATGGTTGGTTAAGCCAAATCAATTACCTGAGGGAAAAAAATACTCGATGAAGGGACTTCCCTAATGATAAATTCCTAGGCAACTAACCTAAAATATGATCCATGTATTCTCAAAGTAAAGTTATTATGCCCAAATCTCTCCCACTCTTCTCTCTCCCATTTTGCTCTTTCTCTTTTCTAAAACTTGTTGCAAGTATTTGCAGCAACCTTTCTTTCAATAATAGAAAATATTTGGAGGAATATGGTGTGCATTGGGAGTATTCTTGGTGCAAGATCTTGAGCTACATTGAGGTGAACTTGCTTTGGTTTGTTTACGAGTTTCTTGCTTTTAGATCTAGATTAGGAGATTCCAACAAAATATTTTGCTTGGATAGGTTTATGGTAGTATTGCTATAGATCTAAGTGAGTTGGTTTTTATTTGTTATTTCAAAGTATTTTGTGATTACATACGAATCTACTCACCTCCTCTCTTTTATTGTAGCTAGATTTCATACTTTTGCAAGTCACTAAGGGTTAGAGGAAGACAAATTTCAGATCTAGATATTTGTTTCTTCAACCACTAAAACCCTCTTATTATTTTATGTTTCTTTCATTATTTTTTCTACAATTTGTTGGGTAAATTTATGTTTTGAAATAGGTCATATTTCATACATTTACTTGTTGATTTTTGTATATAAATTTTATGTTTTCACTAACACAAATTTTCTAAAGTATTCAGGTTGTTTTGTAGCATTTCCAGCAAGCTTTGTTTGCTGATTTTTTGCAAGTTTTCACCAGAAAATGGAGGTGTTGCCCATTTGGGGCCATAAAACACCAAAGAATAGCCTCCCAATTAAGGGTTTTGATACCCACTTCTTCCCTTCTCTATTTTTCATTGTAAACAATCCCAAAGAGAGTCTCTTGGGCTTGCATTTCTCCAAGTATTTCAATTTTCTGCAATTTTATTTCCTTGTTTGACTACAACTAGCAAAGAGGATTGGCTTAGCCACCCATGCTAAATCGTAAGGCTAAGAAGTTAGTTTAATTTTATGTTTTAAGCATTTTAATTCTTTGCCCCACTTATCCTTAAGACAAGGTTGAGAGGCTAAGTTTCTTGCTTTCCTTTCAAGTTATTTTTATTTCATTCACCCACTTTGACACAAAATCGGTAGGCTTGTCCTCCTCCTTGTGCCTTAGTTGAGGTTGCAAAGTGTTTATTTCCATCATTGTTTGTCCCACTTGTCCTTAAGACAAGTTTGAGTGGCTAGGATCTTTTTTTTAACTTTCCAAGTTTTATTTACATTCTTTGATTTATTTTGCCTGCACCTAGCAAAGAGGTTTGGCTTTGTCACTCATGCTATATCGTAAAGCTTGCATTCTAGATTAATTTGTTAATATCTCATCTTCTTAATATTTCCTTAAGTTTTCCTTTCCTTTAATTTGTTTAAGTTGCAAAGTTATCTTGTCTCATTATTTCTTTCTTATGTTAGGCAACAATCTTATTGTGTTAATATCTTGCATCTTAAGTTGGGAATCAATCTACTTTGCAATTTACTTTTTTCTATCTTCAAGTTAATCATAGCTTGTAGTCTAGACTAGGAGGGAATTTATTTAGTCTAATTAGGCACCCAAGACTGGTACAACTTTCGCCACCAAAAAAGAGGCCTATGGAGGCTATAGGGGGTGCTAAGTTGGAGATGACTTCATGGCACTAAGTGTCCCCCCTGCTTGAGCGCCCAAGTTTTATGGGTTGACCTGTGGAGCTAGAGAAGGGCCTTGTTTTTCCTTCTTCTTGAGCACCCAACAATCATTTTGGCCAAAGCAGTAAGAGTCTAGGGGTAGACACATAGTCTAGGCTTGCATCATAAAACCTTAATCCCCCTTAATAAAAAAGAGACTATAAAATCTTCCTAAAATTTACCTACAACACTTGTGCTTTACATTTTAGTATCTTTAGTTGTGCAAGCCATGTTGTCCAAGGAATTTTCATGTTTATGGGTTTAATTCACTAGGATTTTCATTTCCAAGTACTTTGCTTTCCATTTTGGCATTTTCACTTTCAAGTTTCACTATCTTTAAAGTTGTGTATCTATACTTGGGCGTTCTACCTTCAAGTTGTGCACCATCTCTTTGGGGAACTTGCTTGTAGTTTTCCCCTTGCTTCAGAAGTTGCGCATTAGCTCTTTTGTTGGCTCTTTCATCTACTTAAGTTGTGCACTTGATCTATTTCCACGTTGCTTCAAGTTATATCTCATGTTCATTGGCATAAGTTGATCTCTTGTTGTATATCTCTCTAACTATTCTTTGGTTCTTGTCTATATTGTGCTATTATCTAACTTGCATTTCCATTGTATATTTGTTCATAGAATTATTTCATCTTGTAACTTATTGTAGAGTTATTTGTTTGTAATTAGATCACTTATTCATTCTTTGTTTTCTTCGTGTACAAACTTAGTTGACACCTTGCCCAATGTTTAGGCACTAGTCTTAGTTGCCCTTTAGGGAAAGGTTTTGATTGTCATTGAATTTTGCATTTGCATTGCTATTTGTCATATAAGTTATATTCCCCCTAGTTTAACAAACTAAAATTAACTCCTAGGATTCACTAAACAACTCACATAGTAAATAGGGTCTAGCCCCCTTGGCTTCCCTAGGAGCAAGCCTAGACGGAAGAAGTCCAAATCGAGGTGACAGTGAGTTTGGACTTAGGCATTGTGTCTCCAAGGACACATCGAGTGGATTGGAGACTTTTCCACACTTGTAGGTGTGTATAAGGACTGAAACAAGAGGGAGAGCATATATTGCAGTACCTGGGATTGATGTTGCTTGAGGACAAGCAATCTTGGGAAGGGAGGATTGTGATGTCCCATTCCCAAGAGTAGGCTAGCAGGGAGTGACTTAGTAGTCTATTTTTTCCCGTAGACTATAGTCAGGCAAAAATAGGGAACAAGAGGAGAAATAAGGGTGAATAAGTGGCTAAATGATGAATTAAGTCAAAAAGCATAGGAAAGTCACTTAAGCTAAAGTCAACGGAGAAATAGAAGAAAAAGGTGTTGATCGAGAGACTTAATTAATTAATCACTCACCTTAGGAGGAAAAATGCCTAGCTTAAGTGATGTCAACAGAGAATTAGAACGAGAACGCTATAAATGGAGGAATTCGACCTAATTCCTCATTATGTTATGATTTGATGTTGAGAACAGTTTCCATAGGAGGAAATCGACCTCTTTGATGTTTTGTGTATTTCTGGAGGAAACCACCACATAGATTGGTTTCGATGTTGGAAGACACACCCTAGCCTATCAGAGATATCATCCAGGTATTTCACCGTGCCAGTTCAAGAGTATTCAGATCTATTGCAGAGATTTGCAGCGCAGCTAGTGAGGACGCAAGGGTTAGAGAGGATTTTGTGTAGCTACACGAGACCGGGGCTTATTTCACTGATTCCTCCCGACCAAGTTGAGGATCAGCCAGGGCGCTTCTTTTGAGCCACCTGTCATCATATTCTGACGGTGGAATCTACCAGGGTGCATCAAACAACTAGAAAATGTGCAACTCTTGAGGAGGTACGTTTGGGGTTCCAAGAGGTTTTTCGGATAAGATCAGAGGAAACCCTTCTGACCCATTACAGAGGAGTCTAGGGCACACATTTCGAGACAATTATCATCGAATTTCGTCGATGGGATCACTAGGGCGCACTCACAGAGCCTAGGAGGTGCGCAACCCCCCAGGGGATGTCATCCAGAGATTCATGGGTTAGAGCTTATCAGGAGGTGCCTAGGGACCAAGGCACTCAGTTTGGGACAGTTTCCATGTGGATCTGTTGAGTATAGCCACCAAGGCGAGTTATCCAACATTTGCAGATGTTGTCATGAGTTTCTGGAACTGCATTTTGGCGATGTATCCGGGCTTGTGCAAATCTATCCATATCTTTTGTTCACAATTATTTTGTATTAGTCGCATTGTATTCCAGTGACGATCCATGAGATCTAACTGATGATTATTTCTCTACTTTCCGCATTTCAGTTGTATTTCCTACTTTTTCCATATAATACATGCCATTGAGATTTTGTTGGTTCATTACTTAGCATGCTTCATATATATGTCCAAAACTTATTTGTATGACACACACATGCAAAAATCACCAAGCATGTTAAACAATTAACTAAAACGCGTCCAAAAACCCCCAAAGTATTAGATCCGAGAGTCGGAATACTAGATCAGCAGTAAATATCCAGATTCGTCGAATTTGGGATATTTCACTTTAGGCCCAGAGTTCCATGCTAATATGAGCTTGATGGACTATTGTTCGATCAGATATCGAAACAGACCCAAAGAGGCACATAGGGGTAACATGCAGCTGCAGAACCTGGATTTTATCAAGAAAGTTGGGAAATTGACGATCCCTTCTTTCAATGGATCTATTAGGTGTTTAACTCAGGTATGGGTGCAAAAGCTTGACACATACTTCAAGCTTAATCAAATGAAAGAATCAGAAGCTATAAGCTTCGCCACATTACACTTGGAAGGGGAAGCCCATGAGTGGTGGTATCATGGATTGGTGACCTTGGGTCACAATCATATCACATCCTACATGGAGTTCACAGAGAGATTGATGGAGAGATTTGATCGAAGGGATCCAGAACTTTACTTTAGAGACTTGACACAATTGCGACAGACTGGATCAGTTGAGTCCTTCATTGCAGATTTCCAGAGGAAGGTTGTAGTCGTCATTGACATATCTAAGCATAGATTGGTGATGCTCTTTACAGAAGGGTTGACCAAACCATTGAGAGGTTGGGTGAAGGCCTTCAAGATCACACCCTATAGAATGTCATTATGCGTGCTAGAGATATGGGAGACTCGGTGTAGAAACCAAAACCATTTTCAAAACCCTTTGTTCCACATAAGGACAGGGATTAGAAAAGACCTCAAAGGGAATGGAAGGGTAAAGAAAAACTTGATGATTAGACTAGGCGTGAGCTTATGAGGAAGAAGTTGTGTTTCACTTGCAGGGAGTCGTGGGTCCCAAGACACAGGTGCATGGGCAAGGGGCAGATCCTCTACATTGAGGTAACATTAGACTGTGAGGAGGAGGAGATCAAACCCACACTAGACATTGTTTCTTCTAGTTTAGAGGAGGAGCATGCACATGAGGAGGGACAACCTCCAGAGAAACCACAGCCACAGGTAGGACCACAACCATGTGAGAAGACAAAACCACAAGTACCAGGGAAGGGTGGAGTCATAAGGACCCTTTCGGAAATACCTAGATATGATACCATTAGGCTCAAATGACTTGTCCGAGCACATCATGTCACGGCACTAATATATGGTGGGGAGACCTATAATTTTATTGAAGCAACATTGGTATCAAGGAGAGGATTACGGACGAAGGAGTTTGATGGTTTCATTGTAGCAATGGAAGATGGATGCACCATGACATGTTTAGACATGGTACCAGATCTAAAAGTTAAACTATGTAACTACACCTTGACAGACACCTTTTATGTAGTTGACTTGTCATATATTGATGTGGTATTGGGCATTCAGTGGCTATACTCATTGGGCAAGGTTAGTACCAATTATCAAACCTTAATGATGAGCTTCAAAGATACGAACAGTACAAAGGTGGTATTGAGGGGCATGTCTATAGGAGCACCCAAGATAGTGTCGGCAAAGAGGATGGAAAGGATTTTCATACATGAGAACGTGGCATATGCCGTTGAATGCTTGATTACCACGCAGAAAAATCTGACTGTAGACAGAAGTATCATACAGAGATCAAGGCATTACTGAGTCAATATGAGCCAGTATTTGGACCGATACCCCCAGGGTGACCGCCCGACAAAGGATTTGAGCACATGATTGAGATGGAGGGTGTGACACCAATTATCACTACACCATACCTGCATCCAAGGAGATTCAAGGATGAGATTGAAAAAACAATCAAGGAATTGCTTGAGATTGAGCACATCAAGACCAATACTAGTCCATTCACTTATTTTGTGGTATTGGTTATGAATAAGGATGGCACATTGAGGATGTGCATAGACTATCGTGCACTCAACAAGAAAACAATAAAAAATAGATACCCCATTCCACGCATAGATGATTTGATGGATGAATTACATGGGGCAGTCTACTTCTCAAAGATAGATCTTCGCTCAGGCTACCATCATATTTGCATCATGGAGCAAGATATTGAGAAGACATCTTTCAGGTACCACTTTGGGCATTTCGAGTTTTTGGTCATTCCCTTCAAGTTGACTAACGCACCAGCCACCTTCCAATATTGCATGAACCATATTTTTAGAGATCAGTTGCGGAAGTATCTTTTGGTCTTCACATCTTGGTATACAACAAGACTTGGGAAGAACATCTGAAGCACTTAGATGAGGTATTGAGCATCATGTAGTCTCAATCACTCTATGCCAAAGAATCCAAGTGTGAATTTGGTATGAGAGAACTTTTGTACCTGGGCCACATCATCAGCAAGCAGGGGGTGCAGGTACACCAGGAGAAGATCAGGGCCATGTTGGATTGGCTAACACCTAGGAACATCACAGAGTTAAAAGGGTTCTTTGTGTTATGCAATTACTACAAGAGATTTGTGAAAGGGTTTTCACAGTTGGGGGCATCGCTCACATACTTGACTAAGAAGGGGGCTTTCAACTGGACTAAAGAATCACAAAATACTTTTGAAAAGATGAAGGAAGTGATGAGCGCATGCCCGGTGTTGGCACTTCCCGACTTCACATGGTCGTTTGTATTAGAATGTGATGCATCAAGGGAGGGAATTGGAGCAGTATTGATGCAGGGAGGCCACCCCATAGCCTTCGAGAGAAGGAAGCTTAGGGAGCCAGAAAGGCTCTATTCCATCTACGACAAGGAAATGCTAGCTATCATGCATGCCTTAACCAAATTCAAACAGTATTTAGTGGGAAGTAGATCTGTGGTAAAAATCGATCATAATAGCTTAAAGTATTTCTTAGAACAAAAAGACCTTAATGAGAGACTACAGAAATGGGTCACGAAGGTCCAAGCCTTTGACTTTGACATTGAATATGTAAAAGGCAAGAAAAACGTCGCAGTAGATGCATTATCCAGGATACCAGTGAGTTTCTCATTGATGGATATATCTATAGATTGGAAGGCTCACTTATTAGTGGAATACTCAAAAAATAAATTCGCATGTGAGGTGTTGGATGGGAAAGTTGTGTATGAGAAGTACAGAGTATTAGATGAGGTCAACTTCTATAAGGACCGAATCTACTTAGTTCCAGAATCTGAACTCAAGAAAATTTTTTGATAGCAGTTCATGATTCACCATTAGCAAGACACCAGGGATATTTCAAAACATATAGGCAGGTCAGGGAGAGATTCTCGTGGAAGGGTCTCAAGGACGATGTGTTGAAACACGTCCAAGAGTGTGTGACTTGTCATTAGAACAAGTTGGAGCAGACACACCCTAGAGGGTTAGTTCAACCTCTACCCATTCCGGAGCATAAATGGGAGAGCATTTACATGGACTTCATCACAGGGCTACCTAAGGTGCAAGGTAGAGACTGTATATTTGTTGTGGTCGACAAATTGACCAAGTTTGTGCATTTATTCTCAATTCCCACATAATACAAAGTAAACCAAGTTGCAGAGCTATTCTTCAGAGAGATTTTCAGACTTCATGGCTTGCCAAAGCATATAGTCAGTGATAGAGATGGGTGTTTCATCCGTGCATTCTGGAAGGAGTTGTTTCGGTTGGTGGGCACAGAGTTGACCACGAGCACTAGTTACCACCCACAGACAGATAGAGATAGTAAACAAATGGGTGGAGGGGTACTTGAGGAATTGTGTAGGGGGACAGCGTACACATCATACACAGTGCACAAGATATTTTTACGTAGAAACCCAAATGGGAGAAAACCACATAATGCTTTCTTATATTTCAAAAGCTTACATTCATAGGAAGAACCAACTTCCAAATTCTCCAGTACCAACTAAAAGGAGGCTTCAACCCCCTCTTTACAGGCTCCAAACTAAAGGAAGTTACAACTCCCTAAATTCTCCAACTCTAACTGGAAGGAGTCTCCAACCCCCTAGTTTACAGGCTCCAACCTGAAGGAAGCTCCAACTCCCTGTATTCTCTTACTCTAACCAAAAGGAGGCTACAACCCCCTTTCCTCGCCCCTTCCTTTCGCCTTGAAATATAAGTGTAGACTTAACCTGTCACTACCACTAATACCGATAATCAAACTGTCATTGTCATTGTTACTGTATATGTCACTGTATTTGTCACTGTCATTATCTCTGTCATTGTCATTGATACTGAATCATCATCATCAACCCGATCCACTTACATAGATCATATACCAACATCAAGTATCCAAACCATGTGTCAAAATATACCTCAAGCAAAGTACCATATCCTCTATGAAACATGTACCATAAGATATACCTCAAGTATATGCCAATATAAAAAATATGTGCCTCTAACAGTGAACCATAACATCCATAAACCAAATACCAATGATATGTCTCAAGCATGTATCAATATCACCAAGACATGAACCTCAACTATATGCAACCATGTACCAAAAAGGGCTTCCAAGACATGCCTTAATCATGTGCCAAACCATCCATTATACAAGCCTAAAAAACACATAGAAACATACCTTTACTCATGAAGAAGATCTAGTGCACATCATCATAGACCAATATCATCTTCAACGAACACAAGATAACATCTTTCTTCAAATTTCCTTCAGCCTCGCCAGACAATGCCAGTCATCATGCAGAGCCTCGCGAGATGAGTGTCATATAACCCATGGGGGTGCCTCACGGAACACCTGTAGCCTAACCCTCGAGGGTCACCTAAATTAGGGTTTTCAAAAACCCTTTGCTCTCTGCAACTCCGAGACTTTCACACTCCTTGCTTCCTCAGATTTGATTTCTCATATTCGCTACAAAAAAATCACTTGAAAGATAGATATTCAATGAACTTGTGTGTATAAATGAGAGGCTCCTTGAAGTGTATTTATATTTTTCCAAGTGATTTATTTCCTTAACTTTAGGGCCAACCTGTACTTTCTTGTTGTAACCGTTTTACCCTTTAATTAATGACTTGTAACTTCTTGTTACAACCGTTTAGAGGCTTCTTAACTATTCTTTGGGGCTTTCAACTTCATGAGAGCATATCTCAACCATGAGGAACCACATGGCGTACCACCTATCGTTGGAAACAACATGACGAGGACTATCCATTTATGAGGGTTTTGCATGCCTACGCCATTTCTTTCATCCTATTTTTCCTGAAACAACTTCGGGCTTCATGACGACACCTATGAGCTTCTTGTAGACTTCTTCAAAGAGTCTTCCCGTGAGGGCCATGCTCAAAGTTACGACATAAGGGGACCACTTTAGAGACTTCTCCAAATACACCCATCACTTCTAGAGGCTTCTAAAGTTGGCATCAATGACAATCAATTTTCCAACAATCTCCCCCCTTTGGCATTGATGGAAACACTCATGCTCCCCCTGCGACCAATGCTCCTCCTGTCTTCATGCTAATGTTCTTTCTCTCCCCCTTTGACATCAATGGAAAAGGGTAACTCCCCCTGGCAGTATACCTTCTATTGACAATCTTTTTCCCAATCTTCATGCTTCTGAACTTTCTCTCCTGCTTTTTGTCCATTGGTGCTTCTTGATGATGTAAACTACTAACATATATAAAAAGCATTCATATTAAGGTTCCTCTATTGACTGATCTGACAAAAATCTTCTCTTTACAGCTAATTTCTCTTCCCTTGTCTTTGCAAAATGTCATGTAGATCACTGTGGAGCAGAAACTACTCTGAGTTTTTGTCGAAGATACTCAAATGTCTCTCTTGGGAGAGGTTTGGTGAAGATATTTGCAATTTGTTCCTTTGTCCCAATGTACTCCAACTTGATATTCTTTTATGTAACTTGTTCCCGTAGAAAGTGAAACTTGATCGGAATATGTTTGGTCTTGGAATGCATCACTAGATTCTTGGAGATACTTATAGCATTGGTATTGTCACAGAATATTGAAATAGGCTCGTCATATTTTACTTGTATATCTTGCAGGGTTTGCTTCATCCAGAGAACTTGAGTACAACATGTTGCAACTACAGTGTATTCTACTTTTGTTGTAGACAATAATACTGAGGATTACTTCTTACTTAACCAGGATACCAGACAATCACCCAAATAAAAAGCTTCTCCACTAGTACTTCTTCTATCATCAATGCTTCATGCCCAATCTGCATCTACGTATGCGACTATAGTCATCTCATTCCCTTTCGGATACCACAATCCAAACTCTGTTGTTCCTTTAAGATATATGAAGATTATTTTTACTTCCAAAACATGAGTTTCCTTCAGTGATGCTTGGAATCTTGCAACTTGTCCAACTACTTGCATTACATCTAGTCTTGAGGTTGTCACATAGAGTAAGTTGTCAATCATCAATTTATAGAGTCTTTGATCTATTTCCTTAGATTCATCGTCTTTGCTCAACTTGCAACCAGTCACCATAGGAGTACTTACGGGTATGCAATCTTCCATTCCAAACTTCTTCAACATTTCTTTGATGTAATTGAATTGGGAAATGAAAATGCTTTCATCCAGCTGAGATATCTGAAGTCCCAAAAAGAATGTCAATTCACCAAGTAGTGACATTTCAAACTCTTTTTGCATGTCATGGACAAAATTCTTACTCATCTTGTCATCATCACTTCCAAAGATAATGTCATCCACATATACTTCAATGATAAGTATGTTGTCCCTGTCAACCTTTACATAGAGATCGTTATCTGCATTACCCTTTTTGAATCCTTTTTGTTGCAAATATTTGTCCAATCTTGAATACCAGGATCTAGGGGCTTGCTTGAGTCCATACAGAGCTTTCTTCAATCTGCAAACATAATCTTCCCTTTCTGAAAATAGGAACCCTTTTGGTTGTTTGATGTACACTTCTTCTTCTAATTCACCATTTAGAAATGTAGATTTTACATCCATCTGATATACTTTGATTCTCTTAGAACATGCATAGGCCAAGATCATTTTGATTGCTTCCATTCTGGTAACATGGGAAAAAGTTTCTTCAAAATATATTCCTTCAACTTGAGCATATCCTTTGCATACTAACCTTTCCTTGTTTCTGATTATATGTCCATCTTTATTTAGTTTGTTTCTGAACACCCATTTTGTACCAATCACATTTTTGTCTTTAGGTCTTGAAACTAGTTCCCATGTCTCATTCTTCTCTATCTGATTCAGTTCTTCTTCCATGGCCTTAATCTAATGTTCATCGTTACCGGATTCCTCAAAGTTGTTGGGTTCAATTGTGGATTGTAGTGCAAGGTGTCTTTGTTGTGGTGTTCGTAGTCATTTACTTCCTCTAGTTTCTATGCCTTCATTTCTATCTCCAATAATTTGTTTTGGTGGATGATTTTTCTAAACACGACAGTTAGGTGTCCTAGAAGGTATATGAAAGTATTGCTTATCGTTTTCTTCTTGTTCTACTTCTGACTATTGTTCTTCTTCTTCTTTTGGTTCTTCTTCTGCTTCCTGCACTTTAGAATTTTTGTTTTCTTCTTTTCTCTTCAACACATCTGCTTCATCAATCTTTACATTTATGCTTTCCACAATCTTGTTGAGTCTTAGATTGTGACATTTGTATGCCTTGTTTTTGCTTGAGTATCCTACCAATATGTCTTTATCAACTCGAGAATCGAATTTTCCAACTCCGGCATCTTCTCTTTTTATGTAGCATTTGCTTCCAAATACTCTATAATGTTTGACGTTTGTTGGTATTACCTTCCATAACTCATATGGAATTTTGTCACAGCTACTTCTGAGCATTCCTTTGTTCAGGATATGAACGGTTGTGTGCACTACTTGTACCCAAAAGACATTTCTCAACTTCGAATCTTTCAACATGGTTCTGGCCATCTCCGTTACAGTTATGTTCTTCCTTTCAACGACTCCATTTTGCTAAGGTGTCCTAGCTGCTAAGAACTGCTTTTTTATTCAATGCTCTTCACAGAAATCCATGAATTCTTTTGATGTGAATTCACCTCCAGTGTCTTATCTTAAGCACTTAATTCTCAAATCCATTTTGTTTTCAACCATCTCCTTGAAAATTATTAAATGTTTGAATGCCTCTAATTTCTTCTTGAGAAAACAAACTATAGTCATTCTTGTATAATCATCAATGAGTAGCATGAAGTATTGTTCACCATTCAGTGATTTTTTTCTCATTGGTCCACATAGATCAATGTGCACAATTTCCAATGGCTTTGTTGTAGAGTATTCATTCGATCTAAATTCAGTTCTTGTTTGTTTTCCATGTAGGTAGTGCTTGCACATAGTACTGGTTGGTTTTGAAATTTCAGGAATTTCTCTTACTACTTCCTTTCTGCTAATTTTGACCAGACTGTCAAAGTTCATGTGACCCATTCTTTTCTGCCAAAGCCATCTTTCATTTTCTTTTCCCAAGCAACATCTTTCCTTACCAATCTCATTTAAGATGTATATGTTGTTTAGAGTCATTATTGTTGTAGCTACCAGTTTTCCAAATCCTTCTCTTCTTATCTCACATTTCTTTGAGTTGAATAGAAGTGTATGTCCATGGTCACACATTTGACTCACACTTAGTGGATTATGCCTCATATTTTCGACAAGTAGGACATTTTATTCCATGGCATCTTTGCTTCCAAGATTGATTGTGCCTTTTCCTATAATTTTGGCTGAATTTTCATTGCCAAATGAAATTGATCCATCTCTTTCTTTCTTCAAAGTTACAAACTTGTCCTTGTCACCTGTCATATGATTTGAACAACCACTATCAACATACCAATCACTTGTTTTTCTTTGGGCTTGTAGAGAAATAGAACATTCTTCAACATTTAGTTTCACATGCTTCCTTATCCAAATTCTTGATAGTTCTTTTACATGACTATTAAAATCATGTGTTGGTTCCTTTGGAGGAACTGTCAATCTGTAATCTTTGGCCATGTGTCCAAAATTGTTGCATTTATAACATTCTACTTCATCATTTAATGAGCCAAAATTGTTATAATTTTTTTTATACGCTTCATAAGGCTTTTTGAGAGGATTAATTCTAGAGTGGCCTTCATAGTTTCCTATGTTCTTATCATAAGCCTTGCAGCTTATAGTTGTGTGCCCAAAATTGTTACAGGAATAACATAAACCAAGAAAAATAGTTTGGTACCTAGGATTTCTTCTAAATGGTGATGTTCTTTTGTAGTTTTCTTCTTGATTTCTTTCCATGGATGGTTGTTGATTCTAAATTATGGATCTTATAGGTGGCGTCATCCTTCTGTAATCTTCTTCTTGAGTTCTCTCAATTTCCCGAGAGTTCTCATTTGAAATACTGCATTCTTTCCTTTTGGTGGAACCTCTGATGACTTATGCATAACTCTTTTGTTTTGCTTCATTTTCTGCTATTGTAGAGCTCGAACCCTTCTCAATGTGTGTTTGGTTGTATCCTAGTCCATATTTGTCATGGTATGGCCTTTCAGCACTAATGATTTCATCCAGTATTTTGGTGTTTTTCTATTGCATGTTTATTTTTTGAAATTCTTTCCTTGGTGCAACTATTTATGTTTCTAAGCTCTCATTTTCTTTATCTTTTTATTCCAGTTGGATTTTGAGTATTTCTCCAATCCTTCTAGCTTCTTCCACTTGGACTTTTAGGTTCATAATCATCTTCTGATATTCTTCAAAGTTAGGACTTTGAGAACCCTCTTTTATCTTGACTAATTCTACTTGAGTGATTTGTTTTTCTTCCTTTCTCTTTTTAGCTCATCGAAGGCACCAATTAGTTCTGCTCTGAAATCCACTTCATTTTCTTCTTCATAATTCTCTTCATCATTTTCAAAATCCATAAAGAGTACATTTTCTAAGTCACTGTCTCTATCATCATCCTCATCTAATGAGGAACTGTCCTCTTTTGAGTAGAGACTTTTCATGAATAATTTTTTTTTGTTTCTTCTCTTGTCTCCCTTTTTATATTTCTTTTCTCTCTTGGGAGCTTCTTGTTCATCATTATCTGACTTCTTAGCATAAGTACATTTAGAAGCAAAATGACCAATTTTACCACAATTAAAGCATATTAAGATAAGCATACATTTTTGCTTGTCAGTTCCTCTCTTTAAATTTCTTACGAAGTTGGCCATTTCTTCATCTTCATATGAATCATCACTGCAACTGTAGTTTGACTTTGGCTTCTATTCAATCTTCTTTGTCCTCTTGGATGCCTTGAAATTTGCTTCCTTCTTGGGAGGATTATCCTGCTCTGTTCTCATTTCATAAGTTGTAAATATCCCATGTAGCTCATCCATGCTCAACGTGGCAAGATCTGCTCTTTCTTCTATGGCTGAAATTTTAGGATCAAATCTCATTGGAAGAGACCTTAGTACCTTCTGAACAATGATTGGTCCTTTAATTTCTTCTCCCAAGCATTTAATAGAATTTATTGTTTCATCAACTCACAAAAAATAAGCTACAATATCTTCATCTTACTTCATTTTCAGATGTTCAAATGGACCTCTATAAGTTTGAAGCTTAGTGGCTTTGACTTTGACATCTCTTTCGTAAATGTTTTGAAGTGTGTCCCAAAGATACTTTGCAAAGTCACAATGCATAACTTTGACATATACTAACTGAGTCAGCCCATCCAGAATAGCATTTTTATCCCTTGAGTTGTTTTCATCAAGTTTCTTTCCATCCTTATCTTTTCGGGGAGTGGCAGGTGCTTCGTATTCATTTACTATTGCTTGTTAGATATCAAATCATTGTGCTTGTACATATTTTTTCATCCTTTTGCTCGAGAAGGCATAGTTTTGTCCGTCAAACTGTGGTATTCCAATCTTAGCGTACTCCGTGATCTTCCTTCTAGTGATTAAACTGTTTTCTGAAGGACCTTCTCTGATACCAATTGTTGGAATACTGAGAGGGGGCATGAATCAATATTATGCATTTTTTCCCACTTTTTACCAGAATATGTGAACATCAATTCATCAACAATTTATCACTTATGCCTTCATTTAACATTTCATGAACATATAACCATAAACAATACCATTCAACAATATATCACATCATACACAATGCACAAGATATTTTTACCTAGGAACCCAAATGGGAGAAAACCACGGAATTCTTTCTTATATTTCAGAATATTACATTCATAGGAAGCACCAACTTCCAAATTCTACAGCACCAACTAAAAGGATGCTCCAACCCCCTCTTTACAAGCTCCAACCCAAAGGAAGCTACAACTCCCTGAATTCTCCAGCCCCTAATTTACAAGCTCCAACCTAAAGGAAGCTCCAACTCCCTGTATTCTCCGGCTCCAACCGGAAGGAGTCTACGACCCCCTTTCTTTGCCCCTTCCTTTTTCCCTAAAATATAAGTGTAGACTTAACATGTCACTACCACCGATACTGATAATCAAACTATCACTATCACTATCACTATCACTATATTTGTCTTTGTCATTGTTACTATCATTGATACTGATACATCATCATCATCAACCCGATCCACTCACATAGATCATATACCAACATCAAAACATATGTCCAACATTAGGTATCCAAACCATGTGCCAAAATATACCTCGAGCAGGTACCATATCCTCTATGAACCATGTACCATAAGATATGTCTCAATTATATGCCAATATCACAAAGATGTGCCTCTAACAATGAACCATAAAATCCATAAACCAAGTACCAAGGATATGTCTCATGCATCTATCAATATCACCAAGACATGAACCTCAACCATATGCAACCATGTACCAAAAAGGGCCTCCAAGACATGCCTTAAGCATGTGTCAAACCATCCATGATACAAGCCTCAAAAACACATAGAAACATATATTTACTCATGAAGAAGACCCGGTGCACATCATCATAGAACAACACACCAACCTGGTGCATATTATCTTCAACGAGCACAAGATAACATCTTTCTTCAAACTTCCTTTAGCCTCGCCGGACAACGCCAGTCATCACACAGGGCCTCGCGGG
The DNA here is from genome assembly GCA_009831015.1 of Picea engelmannii. Lineage (NCBI taxonomy): Eukaryota > Viridiplantae > Streptophyta > Pinopsida > Pinales > Pinaceae > Picea > Picea engelmannii. The sequence continues at coordinate 2,044,316 of ML777429.1, read as the reverse complement.
ACGAGTGCCATACAACGTGTGGGACACATGTATCCTAACACATAGGGGTCAACTAAATTAGGGTTTTTAGAAACCCTTTGCTCTCTGCAACTCTGAGACTTCCACACTCCTTGCTTCCTCAGATTCGCTACAAAACGATCACTTGAGAGACAAATATTCAATGAACTTGTGTGTATAATTGAGAGGCTCCTTGAAGTGTTTTTATACCTTTCCAAGTGACTTCTTTCTTTAACTTTAGGGTCATCCTGTAATTTATTGTTATAATTGTTTTACCCTTTAATTAATGACTTGTAACTTCTTGTTGCAACTGTTTAAGGGCTTCTTAACTATTCTTCGGGGCTTTCAACTTCATGAGGGCATATCTCCTCAATCGTGAGGAACCACGTGACGTACCACCTACCGTTGGAAATGGCATGACAAGGACTATCCATTTACGAGGGCTTTGCATGCCTGTGCCATGTCCTTCATACTCATTTTCCTCAAAGAACTTCAGGCTTCATGACCACACCTCTGAGATTCTTGTAGACTTATTCAAAGCATCTTCCCATGAGGACCATGCTCAAAGCTATGCCATAAGGGGACCACTTTGGAGTTTTATCCAAATACACCCGTCACTTTTATAGGCTTCTAGACTTCTTCTAAAGTTGACATCAATGGCAATCAATTTTCCAACAAAGGGTTGTAGACAGTTTGAAGCTTTTATCTTCTCCTCTATTATTGTGAATCATATTGAAGTGTTTCGTTGTTAATTCAAATATGTTGTTGTAATTTCATGGCTGAATTTGTTACATTGTATTTTGTAGGCCATTTGTGATAAAGAGGAGGTTTGGGTGTGACTATCTTTTGTTTTCTTGAACCTATTGTGTAATCAAGGATGAAACAAGGTGTTATGTTCATTGTTATTATAATAAATAGGATTGTTCTACTATCCTATTTTGGTTATGATTACACAAAATGACAATGGATTTTGAGTTAAATATGAAAGTGTCATTTATGAGCATTTCATGGTGTTTGGCATTGAAACCTTGTTGATATACCTTGATAGAGTTTATTGTAGCAATGTTATTACAGATTCTCCATACACATGCAAGATTCTATTGTGTGAATTTATTCCATTTCCTGAGGGATTAGGCACTTACATTATAAAACCCTAAAATCACTCCACTTCACTCATTCGATTTTCAAATAAGTATTCAAGGATAGTTTCATGATTTTATTTAAGGAATCCCCCCCTCATGCTAGAAAAGAACCTCTCTAAAGAGAGGGAAGCAACCATCATGGTGATAGTGAGTGGTGCATCTAGTTTACCATGGGTTTGCATATTTATGTTGGACTTGGAAATCTTGTAGATCTAGAACGTGACAACTCTAATGCATTCACTGCAATAACATAAAAATATGAGGCAATGTGGCACACTTTCCTAACAAACCTTTAAAGTGGAATAACCTTTGACAAATTTTCATTAACACAAACTTTGGTTGGGGCATTAGAGAAGAGTTTACCAATGTCCCAACTAAAGAAACTCCTAACCCTTCATATCCTAAATGAAGTTCCACTCAATCCTAGCATAAACCTTATCAAAATCAATCTTCAAGAAGAGTTCCATTTCTCCAATTTCCCTTCCCAGCTCAATAGTTTCCCAAGTTTGTTATGACCCTCCCTAGTAATGTAATAAAATCTCAAGGGTTTATTAGGGTTAGGGTTGGTATTAATATTAGAGTTATGGGTGTGGATCCACATTTGTCTTATAGTTGTTGCACATATTTATGCACATGGTATTTGGTCCCATGGTTTTGGTAAGTGGTTTTAGGGTAGGGTAGGAAATAAATAATACAAGCATCGTTGATTATTTATCTACCTTTTCTTTGGAATTTATATTGGAGGTTTCCCCCTCAAAGTGGCTACGAGAGTGCCTCTTGATGATGCTTGTATGGGAGGGTCATCCTTATTTATAGACTAACCTACCTTAAAAGTACTTACCAAAACAATGGGAGCATATATCACATGCATAAATTTGTATGCAGACACTAGAAGACGAACATGGATCCACACCTAGAAATTTTATCTTAATACTAACCCTAACCCTAATAGACCCATAGAGTTGCATTACACTGCTAAGGAGGATGATAACAAAGTTGTGATAAGATTGTCTTGTATGGATTGTCCCTTGATGAATCTTGTTTACCGATATATTATAATCCTTGCAACAATAGATTTAATCATGTTGACCAAGGATTTAGTTTTAACCTTCTAATAGACATTCAATAAGGTGATTAGTCGCCACCCTTCCACCAAGCCTTATTTTAACCTGTTATGAATAAGTTTGATCAAGCTGACATTCACATGCTCTCCCAAAATATTTTCTCCCAATGCTTCTTGGCACATCATGAGTATATCATTACCAAATATTCGCCAAAGATTTTTATAGAACTCATAAGGGAGACCATCTATGCCTTGTGACTTGCCATTTCACCTTATTGTATTGCTTTGAATAATTCAAACTCGTTCAAGAGTCGTGAAAGATGAGTTTCTCACGTAGTGGTACTTTAATAGATAGAAAACACCTAACAACTTCATTTCCCTCTCTTCTATTAGCATCAAATACCCCAAGGGTGAAGATCCTTTAGGTATGGTCTTGGGAAATTTATTTTATTTTTTCCCTATATTCTATTTCAACACCAAATTGATTGTTAGCACTAAAATCCTTTTAGAGACACATTTTCTTTTTTATGTTCCCAAAGTACACCTTTGTGGACTCTTCTCCATCTTTGTTGCAGTTTCTCCTTTGAGTTTGTAATTTTCATAAGTTCTCATGTTGTTTTTCAAGATTAAAATGATCACCCTCTAGCTCCTTCCTAAGTTTGTATTTTTCATAAAATCTCATGTTGTTTTTCAATATTAAAATGATCAATCTCTATCTCCTTCCTAACGTGACCACTGAGAAACTCATCTTATACCATCCTCAAACAAGTTTGAAATATTCAAAGAAATACAAGATAGGTGAAATGGCAAGTCCCTAGGTATACATGGTCTCTCTTATGAATTCTATAAAATTATCTTCTATTAGCATCAAATACCGTAAGGATGAAGATCCTTTGGGTGTGGTCTTGGGAAAAAAAAAAATTTTCTTTCTTGAACGTTTGATTGATCTTTAAGCACTAAAATCCTTTTATAGACCCATTTTCTTTTTTAAGTCCCCAAAGTACACATTTGTGTACACTTCTCCATCTTTGTCATAGTTGCTCATTTGAATTCATAATCTTCATAAATTTTCATGTTTCTTTTCAAGATTGAAATGATAAACTTCTAGATCCTTCTAGCTTGACTCAACTACACTTTAAAAAATTATTCTCTTTTACTTTTCAACCTTAAGCTATTATCCTTCCTTGTCCTCAAAAAACTTTTTCTATCCATTGCATTGCAACCACCCACAAGAAGATCCGACTTGAAGCATCTTGTTGGCAAGGGACAAGATTCCAAATTCTCTATATGGCACATACACACTCTTCTAGGTGTTCTCGACTTGCTCATGAAAGTGGCCAATTGCATATATGCATAATATTTATAAAGTCAAGCTTGAATTCTTTCTAGTCCTTTTAGGCGATTGGACCAAGTGCGCACTTCCCTACTTCCAAGTTTCTTAGCATCAAATTAATACCAATATCATTTCATTGAAAAGGTTATAGGAAAATCATAAGTTATGATGTAGTGTAGATTTTATATGCATATCTTGATATCTATCAATTTTGTAATGTGGATGCCTCCTTATCAATATTTCAACATTCTTCCTCAATAAGGATGTAGTACTTTACAAATGAGATATAATGTTTGATCC
>ML777429.1:1939847-2034101 GCA_009831015.1 Picea engelmannii | reverse complement strand
CCTCAACTATATGCAACCATGTACCAAAAAGGGCTTCCAAGACATGCCTTAATCATGTGCCAAACCATCCATTATACAAGCCTAAAAAACACATAGAAACATACCTTTACTCATGAAGAAGATCTAGTGCACATCATCATAGACCAATATCATCTTCAACGAACACAAGATAACATCTTTCTTCAAATTTCCTTCAGCCTCGCCAGACAATGCCAGTCATCATGCAGAGCCTCGCGAGATGAGTGTCATATAACCCATGGGGGTGCCTCACGGAACACCTGTAGCCTAACCCTCGAGGGTCACCTAAATTAGGGTTTTCAAAAACCCTTTGCTCTCTGCAACTCCGAGACTTTCACACTCCTTGCTTCCTCAGATTTGATTTCTCATATTCGCTACAAAAAAATCACTTGAAAGATAGATATTCAATGAACTTGTGTGTATAAATGAGAGGCTCCTTGAAGTGTATTTATATTTTTCCAAGTGATTTATTTCCTTAACTTTAGGGCCAACCTGTACTTTCTTGTTGTAACCGTTTTACCCTTTAATTAATGACTTGTAACTTCTTGTTACAACCGTTTAGAGGCTTCTTAACTATTCTTTGGGGCTTTCAACTTCATGAGAGCATATCTCAACCATGAGGAACCACATGGCGTACCACCTATCGTTGGAAACAACATGACGAGGACTATCCATTTATGAGGGTTTTGCATGCCTACGCCATTTCTTTCATCCTATTTTTCCTGAAACAACTTCGGGCTTCATGACGACACCTATGAGCTTCTTGTAGACTTCTTCAAAGAGTCTTCCCGTGAGGGCCATGCTCAAAGTTACGACATAAGGGGACCACTTTAGAGACTTCTCCAAATACACCCATCACTTCTAGAGGCTTCTAAAGTTGGCATCAATGACAATCAATTTTCCAACAATCTCCCCCCTTTGGCATTGATGGAAACACTCATGCTCCCCCTGCGACCAATGCTCCTCCTGTCTTCATGCTAATGTTCTTTCTCTCCCCCTTTGACATCAATGGAAAAGGGTAACTCCCCCTGGCAGTATACCTTCTATTGACAATCTTTTTCCCAATCTTCATGCTTCTGAACTTTCTCTCCTGCTTTTTGTCCATTGGTGCTTCTTGATGATGTAAACTACTAACATATATAAAAAGCATTCATATTAAGGTTCCTCTATTGACTGATCTGACAAAAATCTTCTCTTTACAGCTAATTTCTCTTCCCTTGTCTTTGCAAAATGTCATGTAGATCACTGTGGAGCAGAAACTACTCTGAGTTTTTGTCGAAGATACTCAAATGTCTCTCTTGGGAGAGGTTTGGTGAAGATATTTGCAATTTGTTCCTTTGTCCCAATGTACTCCAACTTGATATTCTTTTATGTAACTTGTTCCCGTAGAAAGTGAAACTTGATCGGAATATGTTTGGTCTTGGAATGCATCACTAGATTCTTGGAGATACTTATAGCATTGGTATTGTCACAGAATATTGAAATAGGCTCGTCATATTTTACTTGTATATCTTGCAGGGTTTGCTTCATCCAGAGAACTTGAGTACAACATGTTGCAACTACAGTGTATTCTACTTTTGTTGTAGACAATAATACTGAGGATTACTTCTTACTTAACCAGGATACCAGACAATCACCCAAATAAAAAGCTTCTCCACTAGTACTTCTTCTATCATCAATGCTTCATGCCCAATCTGCATCTACGTATGCGACTATAGTCATCTCATTCCCTTTCGGATACCACAATCCAAACTCTGTTGTTCCTTTAAGATATATGAAGATTATTTTTACTTCCAAAACATGAGTTTCCTTCAGTGATGCTTGGAATCTTGCAACTTGTCCAACTACTTGCATTACATCTAGTCTTGAGGTTGTCACATAGAGTAAGTTGTCAATCATCAATTTATAGAGTCTTTGATCTATTTCCTTAGATTCATCGTCTTTGCTCAACTTGCAACCAGTCACCATAGGAGTACTTACGGGTATGCAATCTTCCATTCCAAACTTCTTCAACATTTCTTTGATGTAATTGAATTGGGAAATGAAAATGCTTTCATCCAGCTGAGATATCTGAAGTCCCAAAAAGAATGTCAATTCACCAAGTAGTGACATTTCAAACTCTTTTTGCATGTCATGGACAAAATTCTTACTCATCTTGTCATCATCACTTCCAAAGATAATGTCATCCACATATACTTCAATGATAAGTATGTTGTCCCTGTCAACCTTTACATAGAGATCGTTATCTGCATTACCCTTTTTGAATCCTTTTTGTTGCAAATATTTGTCCAATCTTGAATACCAGGATCTAGGGGCTTGCTTGAGTCCATACAGAGCTTTCTTCAATCTGCAAACATAATCTTCCCTTTCTGAAAATAGGAACCCTTTTGGTTGTTTGATGTACACTTCTTCTTCTAATTCACCATTTAGAAATGTAGATTTTACATCCATCTGATATACTTTGATTCTCTTAGAACATGCATAGGCCAAGATCATTTTGATTGCTTCCATTCTGGTAACATGGGAAAAAGTTTCTTCAAAATATATTCCTTCAACTTGAGCATATCCTTTGCATACTAACCTTTCCTTGTTTCTGATTATATGTCCATCTTTATTTAGTTTGTTTCTGAACACCCATTTTGTACCAATCACATTTTTGTCTTTAGGTCTTGAAACTAGTTCCCATGTCTCATTCTTCTCTATCTGATTCAGTTCTTCTTCCATGGCCTTAATCTAATGTTCATCGTTACCGGATTCCTCAAAGTTGTTGGGTTCAATTGTGGATTGTAGTGCAAGGTGTCTTTGTTGTGGTGTTCGTAGTCATTTACTTCCTCTAGTTTCTATGCCTTCATTTCTATCTCCAATAATTTGTTTTGGTGGATGATTTTTCTAAACACGACAGTTAGGTGTCCTAGAAGGTATATGAAAGTATTGCTTATCGTTTTCTTCTTGTTCTACTTCTGACTATTGTTCTTCTTCTTCTTTTGGTTCTTCTTCTGCTTCCTGCACTTTAGAATTTTTGTTTTCTTCTTTTCTCTTCAACACATCTGCTTCATCAATCTTTACATTTATGCTTTCCACAATCTTGTTGAGTCTTAGATTGTGACATTTGTATGCCTTGTTTTTGCTTGAGTATCCTACCAATATGTCTTTATCAACTCGAGAATCGAATTTTCCAACTCCGGCATCTTCTCTTTTTATGTAGCATTTGCTTCCAAATACTCTATAATGTTTGACGTTTGTTGGTATTACCTTCCATAACTCATATGGAATTTTGTCACAGCTACTTCTGAGCATTCCTTTGTTCAGGATATGAACGGTTGTGTGCACTACTTGTACCCAAAAGACATTTCTCAACTTCGAATCTTTCAACATGGTTCTGGCCATCTCCGTTACAGTTATGTTCTTCCTTTCAACGACTCCATTTTGCTAAGGTGTCCTAGCTGCTAAGAACTGCTTTTTTATTCAATGCTCTTCACAGAAATCCATGAATTCTTTTGATGTGAATTCACCTCCAGTGTCTTATCTTAAGCACTTAATTCTCAAATCCATTTTGTTTTCAACCATCTCCTTGAAAATTATTAAATGTTTGAATGCCTCTAATTTCTTCTTGAGAAAACAAACTATAGTCATTCTTGTATAATCATCAATGAGTAGCATGAAGTATTGTTCACCATTCAGTGATTTTTTTCTCATTGGTCCACATAGATCAATGTGCACAATTTCCAATGGCTTTGTTGTAGAGTATTCATTCGATCTAAATTCAGTTCTTGTTTGTTTTCCATGTAGGTAGTGCTTGCACATAGTACTGGTTGGTTTTGAAATTTCAGGAATTTCTCTTACTACTTCCTTTCTGCTAATTTTGACCAGACTGTCAAAGTTCATGTGACCCATTCTTTTCTGCCAAAGCCATCTTTCATTTTCTTTTCCCAAGCAACATCTTTCCTTACCAATCTCATTTAAGATGTATATGTTGTTTAGAGTCATTATTGTTGTAGCTACCAGTTTTCCAAATCCTTCTCTTCTTATCTCACATTTCTTTGAGTTGAATAGAAGTGTATGTCCATGGTCACACATTTGACTCACACTTAGTGGATTATGCCTCATATTTTCGACAAGTAGGACATTTTATTCCATGGCATCTTTGCTTCCAAGATTGATTGTGCCTTTTCCTATAATTTTGGCTGAATTTTCATTGCCAAATGAAATTGATCCATCTCTTTCTTTCTTCAAAGTTACAAACTTGTCCTTGTCACCTGTCATATGATTTGAACAACCACTATCAACATACCAATCACTTGTTTTTCTTTGGGCTTGTAGAGAAATAGAACATTCTTCAACATTTAGTTTCACATGCTTCCTTATCCAAATTCTTGATAGTTCTTTTACATGACTATTAAAATCATGTGTTGGTTCCTTTGGAGGAACTGTCAATCTGTAATCTTTGGCCATGTGTCCAAAATTGTTGCATTTATAACATTCTACTTCATCATTTAATGAGCCAAAATTGTTATAATTTTTTTTATACGCTTCATAAGGCTTTTTGAGAGGATTAATTCTAGAGTGGCCTTCATAGTTTCCTATGTTCTTATCATAAGCCTTGCAGCTTATAGTTGTGTGCCCAAAATTGTTACAGGAATAACATAAACCAAGAAAAATAGTTTGGTACCTAGGATTTCTTCTAAATGGTGATGTTCTTTTGTAGTTTTCTTCTTGATTTCTTTCCATGGATGGTTGTTGATTCTAAATTATGGATCTTATAGGTGGCGTCATCCTTCTGTAATCTTCTTCTTGAGTTCTCTCAATTTCCCGAGAGTTCTCATTTGAAATACTGCATTCTTTCCTTTTGGTGGAACCTCTGATGACTTATGCATAACTCTTTTGTTTTGCTTCATTTTCTGCTATTGTAGAGCTCGAACCCTTCTCAATGTGTGTTTGGTTGTATCCTAGTCCATATTTGTCATGGTATGGCCTTTCAGCACTAATGATTTCATCCAGTATTTTGGTGTTTTTCTATTGCATGTTTATTTTTTGAAATTCTTTCCTTGGTGCAACTATTTATGTTTCTAAGCTCTCATTTTCTTTATCTTTTTATTCCAGTTGGATTTTGAGTATTTCTCCAATCCTTCTAGCTTCTTCCACTTGGACTTTTAGGTTCATAATCATCTTCTGATATTCTTCAAAGTTAGGACTTTGAGAACCCTCTTTTATCTTGACTAATTCTACTTGAGTGATTTGTTTTTCTTCCTTTCTCTTTTTAGCTCATCGAAGGCACCAATTAGTTCTGCTCTGAAATCCACTTCATTTTCTTCTTCATAATTCTCTTCATCATTTTCAAAATCCATAAAGAGTACATTTTCTAAGTCACTGTCTCTATCATCATCCTCATCTAATGAGGAACTGTCCTCTTTTGAGTAGAGACTTTTCATGAATAATTTTTTTTTGTTTCTTCTCTTGTCTCCCTTTTTATATTTCTTTTCTCTCTTGGGAGCTTCTTGTTCATCATTATCTGACTTCTTAGCATAAGTACATTTAGAAGCAAAATGACCAATTTTACCACAATTAAAGCATATTAAGATAAGCATACATTTTTGCTTGTCAGTTCCTCTCTTTAAATTTCTTACGAAGTTGGCCATTTCTTCATCTTCATATGAATCATCACTGCAACTGTAGTTTGACTTTGGCTTCTATTCAATCTTCTTTGTCCTCTTGGATGCCTTGAAATTTGCTTCCTTCTTGGGAGGATTATCCTGCTCTGTTCTCATTTCATAAGTTGTAAATATCCCATGTAGCTCATCCATGCTCAACGTGGCAAGATCTGCTCTTTCTTCTATGGCTGAAATTTTAGGATCAAATCTCATTGGAAGAGACCTTAGTACCTTCTGAACAATGATTGGTCCTTTAATTTCTTCTCCCAAGCATTTAATAGAATTTATTGTTTCATCAACTCACAAAAAATAAGCTACAATATCTTCATCTTACTTCATTTTCAGATGTTCAAATGGACCTCTATAAGTTTGAAGCTTAGTGGCTTTGACTTTGACATCTCTTTCGTAAATGTTTTGAAGTGTGTCCCAAAGATACTTTGCAAAGTCACAATGCATAACTTTGACATATACTAACTGAGTCAGCCCATCCAGAATAGCATTTTTATCCCTTGAGTTGTTTTCATCAAGTTTCTTTCCATCCTTATCTTTTCGGGGAGTGGCAGGTGCTTCGTATTCATTTACTATTGCTTGTTAGATATCAAATCATTGTGCTTGTACATATTTTTTCATCCTTTTGCTCGAGAAGGCATAGTTTTGTCCGTCAAACTGTGGTATTCCAATCTTAGCGTACTCCGTGATCTTCCTTCTAGTGATTAAACTGTTTTCTGAAGGACCTTCTCTGATACCAATTGTTGGAATACTGAGAGGGGGCATGAATCAATATTATGCATTTTTTCCCACTTTTTACCAGAATATGTGAACATCAATTCATCAACAATTTATCACTTATGCCTTCATTTAACATTTCATGAACATATAACCATAAACAATACCATTCAACAATATATCACATCATACACAATGCACAAGATATTTTTACCTAGGAACCCAAATGGGAGAAAACCACGGAATTCTTTCTTATATTTCAGAATATTACATTCATAGGAAGCACCAACTTCCAAATTCTACAGCACCAACTAAAAGGATGCTCCAACCCCCTCTTTACAAGCTCCAACCCAAAGGAAGCTACAACTCCCTGAATTCTCCAGCCCCTAATTTACAAGCTCCAACCTAAAGGAAGCTCCAACTCCCTGTATTCTCCGGCTCCAACCGGAAGGAGTCTACGACCCCCTTTCTTTGCCCCTTCCTTTTTCCCTAAAATATAAGTGTAGACTTAACATGTCACTACCACCGATACTGATAATCAAACTATCACTATCACTATCACTATCACTATATTTGTCTTTGTCATTGTTACTATCATTGATACTGATACATCATCATCATCAACCCGATCCACTCACATAGATCATATACCAACATCAAAACATATGTCCAACATTAGGTATCCAAACCATGTGCCAAAATATACCTCGAGCAGGTACCATATCCTCTATGAACCATGTACCATAAGATATGTCTCAATTATATGCCAATATCACAAAGATGTGCCTCTAACAATGAACCATAAAATCCATAAACCAAGTACCAAGGATATGTCTCATGCATCTATCAATATCACCAAGACATGAACCTCAACCATATGCAACCATGTACCAAAAAGGGCCTCCAAGACATGCCTTAAGCATGTGTCAAACCATCCATGATACAAGCCTCAAAAACACATAGAAACATATATTTACTCATGAAGAAGACCCGGTGCACATCATCATAGAACAACACACCAACCTGGTGCATATTATCTTCAACGAGCACAAGATAACATCTTTCTTCAAACTTCCTTTAGCCTCGCCGGACAACGCCAGTCATCACACAGGGCCTCGCGGGACGAGTGCCATACAACGTGTGGGACACATGTATCCTAACACATAGGGGTCAACTAAATTAGGGTTTTTAGAAACCCTTTGCTCTCTGCAACTCTGAGACTTCCACACTCCTTGCTTCCTCAGATTCGCTACAAAACGATCACTTGAGAGACAAATATTCAATGAACTTGTGTGTATAATTGAGAGGCTCCTTGAAGTGTTTTTATACCTTTCCAAGTGACTTCTTTCTTTAACTTTAGGGTCATCCTGTAATTTATTGTTATAATTGTTTTACCCTTTAATTAATGACTTGTAACTTCTTGTTGCAACTGTTTAAGGGCTTCTTAACTATTCTTCGGGGCTTTCAACTTCATGAGGGCATATCTCCTCAATCGTGAGGAACCACGTGACGTACCACCTACCGTTGGAAATGGCATGACAAGGACTATCCATTTACGAGGGCTTTGCATGCCTGTGCCATGTCCTTCATACTCATTTTCCTCAAAGAACTTCAGGCTTCATGACCACACCTCTGAGATTCTTGTAGACTTATTCAAAGCATCTTCCCATGAGGACCATGCTCAAAGCTATGCCATAAGGGGACCACTTTGGAGTTTTATCCAAATACACCCGTCACTTTTATAGGCTTCTAGACTTCTTCTAAAGTTGACATCAATGGCAATCAATTTTCCAACAAAGGGTTGTAGACAGTTTGAAGCTTTTATCTTCTCCTCTATTATTGTGAATCATATTGAAGTGTTTCGTTGTTAATTCAAATATGTTGTTGTAATTTCATGGCTGAATTTGTTACATTGTATTTTGTAGGCCATTTGTGATAAAGAGGAGGTTTGGGTGTGACTATCTTTTGTTTTCTTGAACCTATTGTGTAATCAAGGATGAAACAAGGTGTTATGTTCATTGTTATTATAATAAATAGGATTGTTCTACTATCCTATTTTGGTTATGATTACACAAAATGACAATGGATTTTGAGTTAAATATGAAAGTGTCATTTATGAGCATTTCATGGTGTTTGGCATTGAAACCTTGTTGATATACCTTGATAGAGTTTATTGTAGCAATGTTATTACAGATTCTCCATACACATGCAAGATTCTATTGTGTGAATTTATTCCATTTCCTGAGGGATTAGGCACTTACATTATAAAACCCTAAAATCACTCCACTTCACTCATTCGATTTTCAAATAAGTATTCAAGGATAGTTTCATGATTTTATTTAAGGAATCCCCCCCTCATGCTAGAAAAGAACCTCTCTAAAGAGAGGGAAGCAACCATCATGGTGATAGTGAGTGGTGCATCTAGTTTACCATGGGTTTGCATATTTATGTTGGACTTGGAAATCTTGTAGATCTAGAACGTGACAACTCTAATGCATTCACTGCAATAACATAAAAATATGAGGCAATGTGGCACACTTTCCTAACAAACCTTTAAAGTGGAATAACCTTTGACAAATTTTCATTAACACAAACTTTGGTTGGGGCATTAGAGAAGAGTTTACCAATGTCCCAACTAAAGAAACTCCTAACCCTTCATATCCTAAATGAAGTTCCACTCAATCCTAGCATAAACCTTATCAAAATCAATCTTCAAGAAGAGTTCCATTTCTCCAATTTCCCTTCCCAGCTCAATAGTTTCCCAAGTTTGTTATGACCCTCCCTAGTAATGTAATAAAATCTCAAGGGTTTATTAGGGTTAGGGTTGGTATTAATATTAGAGTTATGGGTGTGGATCCACATTTGTCTTATAGTTGTTGCACATATTTATGCACATGGTATTTGGTCCCATGGTTTTGGTAAGTGGTTTTAGGGTAGGGTAGGAAATAAATAATACAAGCATCGTTGATTATTTATCTACCTTTTCTTTGGAATTTATATTGGAGGTTTCCCCCTCAAAGTGGCTACGAGAGTGCCTCTTGATGATGCTTGTATGGGAGGGTCATCCTTATTTATAGACTAACCTACCTTAAAAGTACTTACCAAAACAATGGGAGCATATATCACATGCATAAATTTGTATGCAGACACTAGAAGACGAACATGGATCCACACCTAGAAATTTTATCTTAATACTAACCCTAACCCTAATAGACCCATAGAGTTGCATTACACTGCTAAGGAGGATGATAACAAAGTTGTGATAAGATTGTCTTGTATGGATTGTCCCTTGATGAATCTTGTTTACCGATATATTATAATCCTTGCAACAATAGATTTAATCATGTTGACCAAGGATTTAGTTTTAACCTTCTAATAGACATTCAATAAGGTGATTAGTCGCCACCCTTCCACCAAGCCTTATTTTAACCTGTTATGAATAAGTTTGATCAAGCTGACATTCACATGCTCTCCCAAAATATTTTCTCCCAATGCTTCTTGGCACATCATGAGTATATCATTACCAAATATTCGCCAAAGATTTTTATAGAACTCATAAGGGAGACCATCTATGCCTTGTGACTTGCCATTTCACCTTATTGTATTGCTTTGAATAATTCAAACTCGTTCAAGAGTCGTGAAAGATGAGTTTCTCACGTAGTGGTACTTTAATAGATAGAAAACACCTAACAACTTCATTTCCCTCTCTTCTATTAGCATCAAATACCCCAAGGGTGAAGATCCTTTAGGTATGGTCTTGGGAAATTTATTTTATTTTTTCCCTATATTCTATTTCAACACCAAATTGATTGTTAGCACTAAAATCCTTTTAGAGACACATTTTCTTTTTTATGTTCCCAAAGTACACCTTTGTGGACTCTTCTCCATCTTTGTTGCAGTTTCTCCTTTGAGTTTGTAATTTTCATAAGTTCTCATGTTGTTTTTCAAGATTAAAATGATCACCCTCTAGCTCCTTCCTAAGTTTGTATTTTTCATAAAATCTCATGTTGTTTTTCAATATTAAAATGATCAATCTCTATCTCCTTCCTAACGTGACCACTGAGAAACTCATCTTATACCATCCTCAAACAAGTTTGAAATATTCAAAGAAATACAAGATAGGTGAAATGGCAAGTCCCTAGGTATACATGGTCTCTCTTATGAATTCTATAAAATTATCTTCTATTAGCATCAAATACCGTAAGGATGAAGATCCTTTGGGTGTGGTCTTGGGAAAAAAAAAAATTTTCTTTCTTGAACGTTTGATTGATCTTTAAGCACTAAAATCCTTTTATAGACCCATTTTCTTTTTTAAGTCCCCAAAGTACACATTTGTGTACACTTCTCCATCTTTGTCATAGTTGCTCATTTGAATTCATAATCTTCATAAATTTTCATGTTTCTTTTCAAGATTGAAATGATAAACTTCTAGATCCTTCTAGCTTGACTCAACTACACTTTAAAAAATTATTCTCTTTTACTTTTCAACCTTAAGCTATTATCCTTCCTTGTCCTCAAAAAACTTTTTCTATCCATTGCATTGCAACCACCCACAAGAAGATCCGACTTGAAGCATCTTGTTGGCAAGGGACAAGATTCCAAATTCTCTATATGGCACATACACACTCTTCTAGGTGTTCTCGACTTGCTCATGAAAGTGGCCAATTGCATATATGCATAATATTTATAAAGTCAAGCTTGAATTCTTTCTAGTCCTTTTAGGCGATTGGACCAAGTGCGCACTTCCCTACTTCCAAGTTTCTTAGCATCAAATTAATACCAATATCATTTCATTGAAAAGGTTATAGGAAAATCATAAGTTATGATGTAGTGTAGATTTTATATGCATATCTTGATATCTATCAATTTTGTAATGTGGATGCCTCCTTATCAATATTTCAACATTCTTCCTCAATAAGGATGTAGTACTTTACAAATGAGATATAATGTTTGATCCCAAAACCTACTTCACTATAGTATATGTGTAGTATGAGAGATGAACAAGAGATTTGGTATGTATGTACTTAAAGAAGTCTAAGTCATCATAAGCAATGCATTTATTTCTATTGTTGCATAATGTTGAATTCTGAAACTTTATATATTCGTTGACTTCAATTATGGAGTTTAGTTGTAAACATGTCATGACTACCAAGTGCTAATGGTTTTTGGCTTGTTGAGGAGCTTGACAATTTATCTATTTTGGTATTCAGGTAGGACTCCGAGTCATTTTCGATTGGATGTTTCACTTTGTTGCACTTGGTTCATACACATTTCTCTCATCGTTTATATCCCCCTTTTTAAGGTATGATTTGTATCATTTTGATTCTATTTTTTCCTCTCAATTGAATATACTTTTGATGCAATTTTTTAAAATGTTCACCCCATGGAACTTTTTTTTTCTTAGGTCTTGGGTAGATGGCCTTCCACAAAAGGAAAAATACATATGGAATAGGCGCCTTGAAGCATGGAAATATGGTTCGGGATTAGACTACAAATCTTAGTGTGGATTAAACTAATGATGTATATTGATCTATCCCATTGTCCACGTTTGGCTTATCTTTGGATGCTAATATAATTGGGTTCTTCCTTTTCTTGTGTGGTACCTTCCCAACATCCTTGGACAACAATCTAACCACTTTGGAAATTCCTTCCTCTAAATATCAATTTGTAACTTTGTTTGGAGCTCTTACAGCTTCCAATAGCTTACATTCTAAATTAAAATACAATTATAAATGTGGAATTGTTACAAACAAATACCATGCATTGAATTATATGCAACTATCTTAATCTCATTGCAATTAAGTACACAACCATGGAAGTAATTATTTACACACAAATTCAGTACATTCTACCATATAAACATAGCATTCATAACAACATATGAATTTAATAACAGGACTAAAAAAATCATAAGAATGTTAACAATTGAATGTAAATAGTAGTAAATCACTTTAGCTTTTATCAAATTTGTGCATGTGAAATTGACTCAGTATGAGTGATTTTCCTCCCAATTGTATGTAACCAAATTTGATACCACCCCTTACTTGGGCTATGAGGTGATGAGATTAAAATTATGCTTATAGATAACTTGTTAATATACAACTTAGAATATTGTGTTGTATGATATGAGTTGAACAATAACAGTGGCCAATGAATCTTAACGCCTATTAAACTTGTGCAAATTCATCTAGAACTTTCTATTGATGTTATTTTGGCATACATGAATCTTCCCCATGCTAGCACTCGCCCATCTCAGCTATTACATTCTTATAACTCTCATTTCCCAAAGAACCCTTCATAGGAAGGGTTACTATTCTAGCACGTAGATACTAGCCAAATTACAATTCCAATAAGGGACCTGCTCAAGCAATGGGTCCCATCAAGAATCCCATCACCATATCTTTTGTTGGTTGGAATTGACCAAAGCTAATAGCTCTAGGAAATCAAGACTCAACACAAATTCATAATGACAAATGGGAAGATCAAATGCTTACTTTTTTTTGTACCCCCACGCCCCACACCCCTCGCTCGTGGGATCATAGCCCCCTCTTTCTCTTATCAAGTCAATTATAGATGCACTTTTAATATTGTGTGTGCATGTGATTAAATATAAGGACATCACTTTTATATAGCAACTTAAGAAATGCCCAAATTCCCAAGTCTAATATTGTTTAGAGGGGCTTTGGCCTTGGCTCCTACTATGAATCTTTACAAATGTATTTGCAAATTTACATCATGGATATTTCTATATATAGCCCATATGGCTCACCTCCCAAGCTAAAATGCATGTGGAACAATATCACTTATCCAAGTATTGTATAATACAAGGGTTAAAACAAGGTATTGCTTTGTTTCTACATATATCCCACACGGCTCAACACCCAAGCTAAAATGCATGTGGAACAATATCACATATCCAAGTATTGTATAATACAAAGGTTAAAACAAGGTATTTATTTTTTATTTTTTGATGTCTTGCAATGGACTTGGGACTCTTCACTCTTGTACCATCAATGATTTCAATCTTTAGTTTATTTTTTATGCTTTATAATGTGCTAAAATCAAACTTATGAATATGACCTTTAAGAAACTTTCTTATATATATTAGTTAAGACCTCCTTGACCATTAGTGTTCCAAGAGGACTTAAGGTGTTGTAGAGATATTTTAAAGAAGACTTTGTTATTAAGAAAAAAAATAGAAAATAAAGTTCTTTATCTACGTTGTAGAAGGCTTAGTGTCTTAGGAATGGATTCCTAAATATAGACTCATTCTTAATCTCAATTATCATGTTATAATCATCAACCTTACTAATTAACATTATATTAATTATTTTTAGGTAAGTAGGTATATATATATATATATATAAAGAGAGAGAGAGAGGAGGGAAGGTACAATCATTTTTTCAAGTACCCAAAGACTTGGAAACCTTAAACCACCCGGAGACGAGTCATCAAAACCATTTTCCTCTTCCATTATTGACCTTTAGGGGGACACTTCTCTTCCTTCCATTCCATTTGTCTCAATCCCCCCAGGGTCATCGAGATTCTCCCCTTGAGGTGAGTGCCTCACCTCTAAAATGATGAGAACATGTACCTAAGGTGACATTGGGTAGGTGCTCTCCTAGTTGTCGTCATTTTGGTGATTGGGTCGGGCTTTTCCCAACCTACAACTTGTGAAATAACATTTTGGCACCGTTGTCGGGGAGGATTTTGAATCCTCTTCGTACCCTAACGACACGTTGGCAAGCTTCCCTCCCAAAGCCTTTATCCCTTAGCTTGCCCGACGAATCCATTGAAGAATGTTCCCTTTTTCCACCCTTGATAAGTTTCCCTTGAAGCTTGTCTGGCGACTCCACCTTCCACGTACCCACCTTTCCCTCTTTTCCCCTTTTCCCTCCTTTGGTGAGACTTAATCTCACCTAGCGACTCCATTGAGGTGTCTTTTCAGTTAATGGAATTATGGCACCATGGGATGAACCCTCACCCAAAACTTGTTATGACTCGAAGATGGCATTGTTATAGATGGAAAAGGAAAAGGATGTTAATAAAGTTGCTAAGGAAATAATGAATTGCATAAGAAAGTTATTTCCTGCCCTTGACGATGAAGAAGTGCTCGAAGAATAGACATATGAAGGAAGATACCAAGAAGATCTCGATGAATTCTCTCATGTTGAAGATCTGGATGATACATTTGACGAAAACGAAGCACTTGCATCTGCCCTTCCATTTGATGAAGACTTCCATGCATTTACTACTCCTGCACACAAAGACAAAGGGATGGTCATTGTTATTCCCTATCCTCGAGATAACTAAGGAGATCATGTATCGAGGCCCACAGGTCTTAGACATGGAGTGCCAAGAGTCGGATGACTTTAGCATGGCCCTGGAGGGCCCATATTTTCTTCAGTACAGCCCATCTATTATTAACAACAACATCCATCCCACCAGCTTGATCCTAAAGTAGCAGTAAGTCTTGCTCCACGAGGTAATGAGTCTAGGTATCATGGTATGTGTCACTCTGATTATTGAAAGACTTAAGTATGTTGCATTGAATTCTCCTTCATTTCATAATGTTTTCTGTGAAATTATTCTCTTTAACTTGTTCATAGCTGGGAGGGTGACATAATGCCCTAGTAAGTTGATTCCCCTTTAGGATGAGTTGTCACTGGGTAGGTCTATGAAAGGTCATTGTCCATTCCCTCCATACTTACCACTTTCCATCATTATTCCTCTCATCTTCCCCCACCTTCATGAAAATGTTCGGGCATTGGGTTTTTCACACTAGGAAGGGTTGTACCTTGCCTTGTGGGAAGAAGCGGATAAAGGCCCAGAGGTTAAAAGTAGCTGGAAAGAGTTAAAAGCCAAAATGAAACCTTTGAGATGCTTCGCCCAAGGATTCCCAATAAAGAAATAAAAAGCTTCTCGGTAAGAAAAGGGAACCATAAGATAAATCAAGACTCAAGGTATTAGCTGGTGGATAGGAGGTCTCATCATGAGCCATCCTATTAGATCCATGGGAATGTAGCGGTATGACACTACCATATATCTGGTCACCAAGCCAGGGTAGTGGCTCTTGGTGGCATAGCCAAGAGAAAGGGGGTCTCATCACGAACCAACCTTCTCATTCTTGTGAAATGCTTGTGGGTAACGTTGTCACCTCTAGTCACCATGCCAGGACAGTGTCCCCCAACTTTTCCCTTGAAAAGAAAAAAGACCAAAGGAAATAAGACTAAGAATAAAATGCATTGAATGGGATAGGAAACAATGGTATCCATGATAAGGTGCACCTCACCCTCTACAAAGGAACCCACAGGAAAGACCTACATTTCTCTGTTATCACTACACCCTTTGCCCAAACTTTTCCCCTACGCCACTTCACACACACTTACATGACCTAGATTGGTTCTCACCTAGGAAACATCCCAAACTTAAGGAGTATTAGCCCAATAGGACATCCTGAGACCTTCTCCAAACCAGACTTGTTAAAATGTATAACGTCTTTGAGCATTTGTCTAGGTGAAGGGGGGTTTGATGCATATGTTTGGATAATTTGATTATTAGATGTGATTGACATTGCTATAATCCTTGTGACTTATGAGCCCTTGGAGGGCGTAATTTTTATTGTTGCAGGACTTTGCCCAGTGGACAAGTACATATGGGGGAATGATTAGGTCGGGCCTCCATGGGGCTAAAAGCCCAACAGATGGATGTTGTAACCCCACCAAGGAGAAATAGAAATCAGAGCCTTGCACCAAGAAGACAGAAAGGCCTTACACCAGGGACACTCCGACAGACCTAGACCTAGGGGGGTTCTCCTTTCCACCTGGATGTTGACCCTTGAGAGCAAATGATGTCATCGTTTTGACCTTGACGTCATCCAGAGTTAGGGTTTTCACTTGTGAGGGAAGTTGTGTGTTAGTTGGCACGTGTGGAAGCATTCTGGGCCTTTGGAGTCCAAACATTCTTCATTTAAGGCCTAGTGTTCCACCCTAGGGGCCTAAAATCACCCTAAAAGGGCATGGCATCATCCTTGGATATGATTTTAGGGTTTAATAAATGTTATTTATGTAAAAACTGGATTTTAAATGTAATTTGGCCATGTCGGCCTATTTATGACCTAATTGTAATTAAAGGTCATTGATATTGTATAAATAAAAGAGAAAACTCTCATTTTAATCATCATATCTCATCACACAAGTGGTGAAATCTAAAATTTGCGTCCTCTTTAGGGTCATTCGCTGAAATTTTAGGTGCACTTCTTGGAGGAGGCTAAATTTTGGTGTTTCTTGGTTATTTTCATGGTGGAAGATCTTCAACTAGGGTTTGATCTTGATTATTCTTGGCGAAGTAAGTAGAAAATCTGCATTTTGTTTATGTTGATGAATGTTTGTGGTAAGATTTACTTATTTCATGTTAAAGATTATGAAATTGCTTGCTTGAAACCCTAGGAGAAAGACATAAGTTATTATTTTTTTCTCTATAATTTTCCACTTGTTAATATTTCCCAAAGAGCACATTGTTTAGAAGTAGATACTAGAGCCCTACCATTGTAGCACTCTAGTAATTCTACTCCACTTGCCTTTTGCATATTTTATTCCAAATTGTCTAAGGAAAAGAGAAATCGCTAGGGCCTAAGTTTCCTTACTTTCTAGCAATTATCTCTCTAGGAATTCGATGTTTGAGGCCTTGGGTTACTAACACCTCTCTCATATTATCCATATCCTTTTGACTAAGTATTATCATTGTTATTTCCCTCTAAGATTTGTTGTTGCTATCATTGACTCCATTACTCTAGAAGGCACTAGTCTATTCACTACTAGTGATTGATTGATCAAACAACTTTCAAACTATCTTCCTTGGAACATTCACTAACTCCTACTAACCTTAGATTAGCCTAATTCATTAACTAACTTCTTGTTGTTGCAAAATATTGCTACAACCATCTAACAGTAGAAAATTGACCTCAAAAGTGACATGTTATGCTAGCTAGACATTGCTAAAACTGCTTATGACTATTTAATATCAATTTTCCTAGTTAAAGCTACTATTGTCTTTTCTCAAGCATTTTGGAGCATAATTATTGTGGTTGTTACAAATTTATCATTGTTGTTGTAAATTGTTATACTGATGCAATTTTATATCAGCTAGTCTATTTCTCAAGAATTCATTGTCTTATGAAGCATTAACATCATTTTGGTACTTGGAAAGTGCCCTTTTTTTCTATGTTGTTGTCTTGTTCTGGGCAGGTACACCTCATTTATATTTTGCTTCATCTCTATAATACACAAAGAACCTTTGAAATTGAGTGACTTGTGAGAGGGGGGAACTTTCTTGCCTTAGCCTTCTCAAACCCTCAAGTCACTGGGGATGTCTCCCCTGGGGTACAATGATATACTCCTAACTAGAAAGGGGTTTCTTATTAAGGTGACAATGATAGGTCACCCCTTGTTATGTCAATCTTGTATCTACTTTCTTTGGGCTTTAAGCAAGTACAGATTGTGCGATAACATTTTGGCGTCGTTGTTGGGGAACACTGAGTCAATATTCCTAAAGACAACACTTTTTCGGTAAGCCTTTATCCAAAGCCTTTACTTCACAAATATTACCTTGCAACTCCACTGAGGGTGATTCAGTCTTTTCTATTTGATGATCCCTTGAAGGATTATTTGGCGACTCCACTGATGACAAAGCCAACCATGGCTTCTCAATGGGACCCAGGAAATTTTAAACCCTTGGATATGAGTAAAATTATGGGTTACCCTCGACAAATTCCTTCGAGGTATGAAAAATGGCTCCCTAGATTCATTGGTAATGATGGGGTTATAGCCGAAGATCACATGGATAATTTTTGGGCTTTCTTTCAACTCCACCCTATCAGTGATGATGTTGAATATTTGGTGATGAAACTTTTCTCTGCCACTCTTCATGGCAATGCTAGGAAATGGTATGGCAATCTCCCTGATGCCAGCATTACATCTATGGACCAATTGGAAGAAACCTTTCTCAATAAATGGAATATTAAAATAGAAGATATCTGCATGTTGATAAAAATACTCGAGTACATGAAACAAACTGAGAATGAGACTGTCAAGGAATTCCATACTAGGTTTGTGAATTTGCTACACCAAATTCCTAGAAGCCATCACCCTGAAGACAGGTACCTCGCTTACCTCTGTACCAATGCACTCTTAGTGCATTTAGGGTTTCCCCTCAATAAAAAAAGGGCCAAGATCAATCCAAAAAGCTTATTGCATGGCTATACAAATCGAGACAAATATCTCCTTGTTCAAGCGAGAACACCTTTTTAGTCCGGAAACTAAAGTTGATGATTCCAAAGATACCCCAAATGCTCTTAGTCTAGAAAGATTAGTTTCCCTTGAAAACTTTGTTAGTAAATTCCAAGAAAGAAGGGAACAAGTCATTGACCAACAATAGGTTGAGGAGAAGGATCCTAATGAAGGTTTCCAATCCCATGAGGAAGAGCAAGAATTTACTCGTGTTTCTACCGAGGATAATGAAGACCTAGTTAAAGAGTGAGAGATTTAAGATATCAAACATGACGATACAGTATTAATGTGTGCTCACCCCTTTGATGAATCCATCGGAGATCATATTCCTCGTGCACAAAAAGAAGAGGATGTGGTTAGTCATTTTCCCTTCCAGGTTTTTTATGACACTTTTTTCTATGATTCAAAAGGTGAAGAAGTAAAGGAATCCTTGGAAGAGCTAGGCCCTTCATTTTCCGATGAAGGAAAAAATATGATTAAAGAGACGAGTCTTGGGGATGATGTACTGAACCCTCTTCCATTTGACGAAGTCATCCAAGCCATTGACACTCCTGCACAGCAGGAAGTAAACACAGTAAGTTATTTCCCTTACCAAAATTTTGATGATGCTTTATTTTATGATTTGGAAAGTGAAGAAGTATTAGAGGAGCCCTTGGATGCTTTAAACCCTTCATGTTATGACAAAGTTAGTGACATGGTTGATAATTTTGATGATTTCATACATGTTGGAAGATGTAAGTGGGATGTGATTGGTTCAAATGAGGATCCCATTTATGATATGGAATGATATCTTTGAATGTTTCATTTACAACAACCATATGATATTCCAAATAATTTTGACGTTTGGCAACAAGATGATGATATAATTACAAAAGTTTTCCAAGCACCCAAGGATGACCCAGTGCAATATTCTCCTGATGATTTTCGATCATTCCTTGAATATTTTGATGAGTCTTCCTTTAAGCACTTGGATTTATTCTATGAATAATATTATCAACCACTGTTTTGCTCAGATCTTGATAAAGGTGAGGACATTTCTTGCCCAAAGAAGGATACTTGTAACAAGGTTTTCCAGCCTCCATCGATCACTTTGCCTTGTTATGTCACTAAGCATGCAGTTGGAAAATATGTCCCTTGTCTTGAGTTTTCTCTAAGGAAAAGCTTACTTTTAGAATTCAAGGGTAGGTTGAATACCTCAAGAAGAATTTTATTATCTCGGTCTTTCAACCTTCCCTTAAGAAATTGTCAGTCATCCTCTAGGTTCTTACTAGTCCCTTCTCAAACCTCAGAATGTGAAGATTTCCAAGGTAGCCAACCTTCAGAATCTTTGAGTCAGTCTTTTGAACCTTTGAGTTTTTACAATCCCTTTCTAAGATGGATTGAGAACTTTAGTGTGACTTGGCATTATTTTGTCCCTCTCTCCCGCCTCCATGAGCTATACTTTACGATTTCTGATGATACAATACATTTTCTAACTCATGTTATTTTTGTGCTTGACTTATCATTGTTTTGGTTTATGATGAAGCATAGAGGCAGGTATTATGAGATATTGCTAGATGGTTTCACTGGATATTTGACTACACCTAGCATTCAACCAACATGTAAGTAGAGGTAAGTTAGGCATTTGCATTCATTGTATATATCGTCTGCATATCATGCTAGTATAGTGTAGCTTCATTTTGTATTCTTTCATTATGTATATATGCATGCTTAATTTTATTCCACTATATCATATATGAGCGAGGGGTGATATCGCCACCCTGAGGAATACTGACATATTTTGTTGAGATTCTCATGCACTCTACGGTGAGCACATGTCCCCGAGTTGGAGCCAGATGTTATCCCCTATCCTAGGGATAACTAAGGAGATTTGTCTCGAGGCCCACAAGTCTTATACATGGAGTGTCAAGAGTCGGATAACTTGAGCATGGCCCCGGAGGCCCCATCTTTTCTTCGGTACAACCCATCTATTAGCAGCAACAACATCCATCCCACCAGCCTGATGCTAAAGTAGTAGTGAGTCTTGCTCCACGAGGTAATGAGTTCGGGTATCATGGTATGTGTCACTCTGATTATTGAAGAACTTAATTATGTTGCATTGAATTCTCCTTCATTTCATAACGTTTGCTTGGAAATTATGCTATTTAACTTGGTCATACCTGGGAGGGTGAAAAAATTCCCTAGTAAGTTTATTCCCCTTTAGGATGAGTTGCCATTGGGTGGATCTATGAAAGGTCATCGCCATTTCCCTCCATACTTACCACTTTCCATCATTATCCCTCTCATCTTCCCCACCTTGGTTCGTGCATTGGGTTTACCACACTAGGAAGGGTTGTACCTTGCCTTGTGGGAAGAGGGGGTTAAAGGCCCAGAGGGTAAAAGTAGCTGGAAAGATTTAAAAGCCAAAATGAAACCTTTGAGATGCTTCGCCCAAGGATTCTCGAGAAAGCATTAAAACGATTCTCAGTAAGAAAAGGGAACCATAAGATAAATCAAAACTCAAGGTATTAGCTGGTGGATGGGAGGTCTCATCATGAGCAGTCCTATTAGGCCCATGGGCATGTAGTGGTATGACACTACCATATATATGGTCACCAAGCCAGGGTAAGGGCTCTTGGTGGCATAGCCAAGAGAAAGGGGGTATCATCATGAGCTAGCCTTCTCATTTCCGTGAAATGCTTGTGGGTAACGTTGTCACCTCTGGTCACCACGCCAGGACGGTGTCCCCTAGCTTTTCCCGTGAAAAGAAAAAAGACCAAAGGAAATAAGACTAATAATAAAAGGCATTGAATGGGCTAGGAAACAATGGCATCCATGATAAGGTGTAGCTCTCCCTCTACAGAGGCACTCATAGGAAAGACCTACATTTCCCTGTTATCACTACACCCTCTGCCCAAACTTTTCCCCTACGCCACTTCACACACACTTACATGACCTAGATTGGTTCTCTCCTGGGAAGCATCCCAAACTTAAAAAGGATTAGCCCAATAGGACATCCTGAGACCTCCAAACTTGACTTGTTAAAATGTATAACGTCTTTGAGCATTTGTTTGGGTGAAGGGGGGTTTGATGCACATGTTTGAGTAATTTTATTATTAGATGTGATTGACATTTCTATGATCCATGAGACTTATGAGCCCTTGGAGGGCGTACTTGTTGTTGCTACAGGAATTTTCCCAGTGGACAGGTACATATGGGGGAATGATTAGGTCGAAACTCCATGGGGTTGAAATCCTAACATATGGATGTCGTGACCCCACCCGGGAGAAAGAGAAACCAGAGCCTTGCACCAAGAAGAAAGAAGGGCCTTTCACCAAGAACACTTCGGCAGACCTAGACCTAGGGGGGTTTTTCCTTTCCACATCGACGTTGACCCTTGAGAGCACATGACATCATCATTTTGACCATGATGTCATCCAGAGTTAGGGTTTGCACTTATGAGGGAAGTTGTGTGCTAGTTGGAACGTGTGGTAGCATTTCAGGCCTTTTGAGGCCAAACATTCTTCATTTAAGGCCTAGTGTTCCACCCTAGGGGCCTAACGTCACCCTTGGATATGATTTTAGGGTTTAATTAATGTTATTTATGTAAAAATTGGATTTTAAATCTAATTTGGCCATGTCAGCCTTTTTATGACCTAATTGTAATTAAAGGTCATTGATATTGTATAAATAAGAGAGAAAACTCTCATTTTTATCATCATATATCATCACACAAGTGGTGAAGTCTAAAATTTGCGCCCTCTGTAGGGTTATTGGCTGAAATTTTAGGCGCATTTCTTGGAGAAGGATAAATTTTGGTGTTTCTTGGTTATTTTCATGGTGGAAGATCTTCAACTAGGGTTTGCGTTTGATTAATCTTGGTGAAGTAAGTAGAAAATATGCATTTTGTTTATGTTGATGAATGTGTGTGGTAATCTTTACTTATTTCATGTTAAATATTATGAAATTGCTCGCTTAAAACCCTAGGAGAAAGACATAAGTTATTATTTTTTTCTCTATAATTTTCCACTTGTTAAGATTTTCCAAAGAGCACCTTGTTTAGAAGTAGATACTAGAGCCCTACCATTTTAGTACTCTAGTAAACCTACTCCACTTTCCTTTTTCATATTTTATTCCAAATTGTCCAAGGAAAAGAGAAATCGCTAGGGCCTAAGTTTCCTTACTTTCTTGCAATTATCTCTCTAGGACTTGGATGTTTGAGGCCTTGGGTTACTAACACCTCTCTCATCTTCTCCATCTCATTTTGACTAAGTATTATCATTGCTATTTCCCTCTAAGAGTTGTTGTTTCTTTCATTGACTCCATTACCCTAGAAGGCACTAGTCTATTCACTACTAGTGATTGATTGATCAAACAACTTTCAAACTATCTTCCTTGGAACATTCACTAACTCCTACTAACCTTAGATTAGCCTAATTCGCTAACTAACTTGTTGTCATTGCAAAAGATTGCTACATCCATCTAACGGCAGCAAACTGTTGATTTTTCAATAAGCTAGGTTAAGCATGTAGTTCATTTCAATTTTTCATTTGTCTTAACCATAAACAATTATGTTGCAGCATCCAAGATCACAAGAAGAAATACCATGCACAAGAACATAAGAAGTATCATGGGAAACCCTTCTCAACAAGCGAATAAAACCCAGCCAAATCCTTTGCTATATTCTTCAAGAGAAAGACCTTCACCACCAATAAGACTTAGCACACAAGAGAGTGTTCAAACCCTAGAAGTCTAGTGACCAAGAGAGGTGCGCACTTTTTCCCAAGAGAATGTACTTGCTGAAATTTCCAAACTTGTGTGAAGGATATGATTCCACAATGAGGAATCTTCCTTTACTTATATTAGACGTGTCCTATCAACAGAAGTGTCTATTGGCACAACAGGTCTGACCTCTCTAAGTCACTTTATAATTAATATTAACCAAATTAATTATCTTTTACCTTTATTACTAATAACATTAAGGTGGGGCTGACATGTACCCTTTACATTACAATTAGGGTTACAGGCAGGTCTGACTCCTGAACAATATAGCAAGGGATATGATACACCCACTAGTGTTCATCCACTAGGGGCACATCCATATGGATGTACATATCTTTGGCCCACTGCATTATACAAAAGAACCACTTCTTCACATGTTCACATGTGCTCGTCCACAGGCACGTCCACTCTACAGATATTCTTTCCCACTGCCTCACACAGGAGAGCCATCTGGAGTTTCTTGTCAACTATGTTGCTCAAAGGAGGCTAATACATCATCTTCATTTATGTTCTCATGACAATGCACCCAACACTTTGGGATTTCACATGTTCACCTTATGCTCAGCCATAGGCACGTCTAACTCAAAAGATCGTCTTTCCCACTGGATAATCATCTAGAGTTCGTCTCAACTCTCTGAATGGAGGAGGTCATCTCTACGTTCCATCTCTGTCTCAGGTAGGAACCATGTACCCTTCTTAGGGTCCAAAACCCATGTTTGTATGCTGGAGAAAGACTCACATAGCTGCAATGATCCACATATCATAGTTTTGTAAGCTAGAGTGTGTCTCACATAGCCGCAATCATCAACACAAAATGACCTCAAAAGTGACATGTTATGCTAGCTAGACATTGCTAAATCTGCTTGTGACTATCTAATATCAATTTGCATAGTTAAAGCTACTATTTCTAGTCTTTTCTCAAGCATTTTGGAGCATAATTATTGTGGTTGTTACAAATTTATCATTGTTGTTGTAAACTATTATACTGCTGCAATTTTGTATTAACTAGTATATTTCTCAAGAGTTCATTGTCTTATGAAGCACTAACATCATTTTGGTACTTGGAAAGTGCCCTTTTTCTATTTAGTTGTCTTGTTCTGGGTAGGTACACCTCATTTATATTTTGCTTCATCTCTATAAGACACAAAGGATCTTTGAAATTGAGTGACTTGTGAGAGGGGGGAACTTTCTTTTCTTAACCTTCTCAAACCCTCGGGTCACTGGGGACGTCTCCCCTGGAGTACATTGATATACTCCCAACTAGAAAGGGGTTTCCTATTAAGGTGACAGTGATAGGTCACTCCATGTTATGCCAATATTGTATCTACTTTCTTTGGGATTTAGGAAAGTACAGATTGTGCGATAACAATCACTTTTGTTGATGGTATTGTGAGATAACCTTTACATATGGTTGATGAGCATATAGACATTTTCATACATATTTCCAGACGTAGGTGGGATTTTGGTCGTCTCATTTTCGATAGAGACCCCATTTATGACATTGAGGGTAGCCCCCAAGAAAATGGGTTTGAGTTGTCATCTTTCGATGACTACTTTCCATGCATATATGATTCATATGTTTGGGAGTGTGATAATGACATGATTACATATTTATTCGAGGACTCTCAACCACTTTTGTCCTCAATTTTGGAGGAATACCAGGACGTGGCCACTTCAGAGTGATCAGAGGCTCACTCTACAAAGAGGAAGTACTTTCATATTGAGGATTTCTACATGGATTCAAAGATAAAAAGGGTGTGATTTTCTCTTCCTAGACCTAAGCCTGTCCCTTGCCTCATTTTCTCTTCTCAAGGAAATCATGAGGTCTTCTTGGGACTCTCATATATTCTTGGTCTTCAGGAAGCAACGATCATGTTCAACAAGATGAAGATGAGCCTTCATCTACATATAGTATCCCCCTTCATAGATGGATTGATCAGGTTGATGGTTTCTCTTTCCAGCAGGATTTCCTCCCTCCCACCCATGTCCATGAGTTTTTTTTCATGATCTATTATATTTGTACTCGTGATTATTATGTGCTTGATTTATCTTTGTTGTATTACATTATTAAGTACATGGGGAGATACTTTGATGAGATGATCATATGGTCGCACTGGATGTATG
This sequence comes from Picea engelmannii, assembly GCA_009831015.1. Lineage (NCBI taxonomy): Eukaryota > Viridiplantae > Streptophyta > Pinopsida > Pinales > Pinaceae > Picea > Picea engelmannii. The sequence goes on along the minus strand of ML777429.1, from coordinate 2,008,537 downwards.
AATTCACCTGACATCAATCATCACGTCATCTTCAAGGCCCCAAGACCCCAGGTAAGTAGGTAAGTCATTTTGCTTTCCAGGTAAATAGGTAGATAGTAGCCCTACTTGCATATTGATTTCATGCTTAGTTTAGAATGTTTTTTAAAAATGCTAAAATTTTATTTTCTAGATTAGTTTTCGTTTGGATTTTGATGTATATGGACGAAGGTTGATAGAACCACCCTAGAGTTTATGGTTTTTGTTTCAATGTAGAAATAGGTCTACCAAGAGGTTTTGTGGTTCTCATGCACTCTACGGCGAGCACATGTCCCCAAGTAGGAGTGTTATCCCCATTTTGTGGGATAACTAAGGAGATTATGTCTCGACGCCCTCAAGTTGCAGATATGGAGTGATGAGAGACTACATGACCAATAGTATCCACTTGCACAGATGGAGACCATTCTCACCACCATAGAGGTAAGGATTTTCAAATTGCATCCACCACACTATCTAGCTTTCGGGAGGCACTAGGCCTTGCTCCATGAGGTACAAGTCAGGTATTATGGTGAGTGTCATTTCAATATTTGAGGCATTTTGAGTATGTGCATCTTAGACTGCTTTGATATTTCATGACATATGCTTAGAAATTATGCCTTTTGCCCCGTTTCACCTTGGTGGTTGACATTATTCCCTAGTAAAAGGTCTTCCTCGGGAATGGGTTTTCTACTAGGAACTCCCTTGAAGAGCCATCGTATTGTTCCCAACCATACTTACCACTTTCCATCATCTAAAACCCCCCATTTCCTCGTCTCTTGGGATTTTAGGGTGTATTGACCCAAGAAGGGATTGTCCCTCATTCCATGGGAAGGAGCTGAAGTCCTAGAGGGATTGTTGTTGGATGAAAAGATGAAATCCTATATATAAACCTTCCAGATGCTTTGCCTAGGGATTCTCCGAGAAAGCAATGAAACGCTTATATGTAAGAAAAGGGGGACCCATAAGAATAAATGATAATGAATTCTTAGGGGGTTAGTTGGAGGATAAGAGGTCTCATCATGAGCCGGCCTATCATGATCATGGGAATCTAGTGGTATGACATTACCATCATCTGGTCACCAAGCCAGGGTAGTGGCTCTCAGTTACAGGATTGAGAGAAAGGGGATCTAATCACGAGCCAGCCTTCTCACTTCCGCAAGGTATTTGTGAGTGACATTGTCATTATCTGGACACCACGTCGGGACAATAGCCTTCAACTCGTCCTTAAAACATGAAAGAAATAGAGAATGGAAAAACGATGGCTTGAAAAAATTGCATTGCAAATGAAGGTTGCACACACCCTCTACAAAGGCACCCATGAACGAGACACTACAACCCCTTATATGTCATGAACCCCATGCCCAGTGAGTCTTGATCCATAACCACTTCATATAATTTGCATGGCTTAAAGAGGGATCACTTGGGAAGCACTCCTTGATCTAGGGAAAGATCTACCCAATAGGACACCTTGTCAACCCTCCCATATCCAAGCTTGGCAAGTCACATAATGTCTTTGAGCACTTACTGGTTTGACCAAGTAATCTTTGATGCACATGCTTAGGTGTCTCATTTATTGGTTTGATTTACTCACCATGATATTATGACTTGAGATCCTTGGAGGGCGTGTTTATTTGTCTTTGCAGGACCTAGTTGGTGGACAGTTTTGGAGGAACAAGCCTAGCTTGGGCTTCCATGGGGCTTGAAGCACATAGGTTGGATGCCAGGGACCGCATGCCAGATGACATAGATGTACCTTTGGAGGCCTAGAAGACATTATGGATGACATGACCTAGCCCTTACATGCCAAACGTTTTTCCTAGGAGAGGTAAAATGTCACTTTTAGAAGCTAGACGTCACCTAGAGGGCTAGGGTTTGGTGGTGAAGGTGTTGCTTGATGACATGTGGAATGTTTTGAAGGAATGAAGGTTGAATACCATCAAGAGAATACTTGGATGAGTGACAAGTGGCCTTTGGAGGCCTAGCCATGCATCTACTACCCCAACGACTTCTTCAAAGTACCAAAACGTCCCCTAAAGGGATGGTGTCACCTTATGCTAGGGTTTCCTTTCTGTAAAAGTGAATTTAAGTGAATTGTTTAATATTATTTTGTTACAAGGGGTAAGATAAGGGTTGTGGACCCCTTATCTTATGTTTTACCCTTACTAATGTGGAAAAACTATGTAAATGATGTTTTGTATAAATAGAGATCATAAGATCTCATTTTAAATCATCTCTCTCCCATTTGGAGAGGCCTTGGACTAAACTTTTTGCTATCTTTAGGGTATTTGTCTCTTGTGCTCTTGTGTATGGCTATATTTCTTGGTTATTGGTTGGTGGAGGTATGCGCTAGCCTTGGAAGGATTTTCTCTAGCTATTGTGGTGGTTTATCTTTGCATTTTTTCCTTGAATTGGTAAGAAAAATTGTTTCTGCTATCATATGTGTTTCAATTCAAGGTTAATTATTGCTAGAGCTAGGTGGGAAGTATAAGGGAATACACCCCCACCTTAGCCTCCATCATAATTATGTTTAAGTATTGTTGATTTAGAAAGGGTTTACTAAGAGAAGTATAAGTGCATACACCCTCTTAGTGTAAACCCTAGCTAGGGATACTTTCCTTGGGGAGTAAGAGGATTTACACCCCCAAGGAAGGTAGTACCTCTAGATTATTCTTTTCTTGACTCGATTAAACCAACCATTAAAGTCACTAGTCATCATTTGTTGAATTAGATAAATAAATTGTTGCGTTGGTAAACATGAAAAGTCGAGGTATTGAAGTTCTCTCACTTGGATTTTGTTCTTTGATCCCTAGGCTCTCTTGCCTCATTGAGGCCTCTCTCTTACTAAATCTTGTTGTTGTTAACAAACTAATCCTACAGCCATAAGGCTGCAAAAACCCTAACTTTTCTAACTCTACTAACTCACAAACTAACCCTAGACTTAAGCTAAAACTTTGCCCTCATGTTCTAATTGCTATAACACACTTTTTGGTCAACTTTAGGGCAAGTTTCATTGGGTAATTGTTTTGTTTCAATGAATTGCACGTTACATCCATAAGGTTGATAAAATTTAAGCAGAGATATTGTATGACAACATTGATTTAAATGTCAAATTGCATACTAATCCATAGTCATTTGCTAGTTTAACTCTTATGCTTTCAAATTCATTTATACTAGCTCTTATTGCACTTGTCATGGTTTAATAATTGTTGATATATTGATCGATCAGCTGCTGCAAATTAGGGACAACAATATTAACTTTCTTGTCCACTTAACATAATATATGCAAGTGTGGTTTTTCTTGTGTTTCTAGCAGGTACAAACACTTTTGCAGGTACACAAAGACTTGGCAACCTTAAACCACCTGGAGACGAGTCATCAAAACCATTTTCTGCTTATATTATTAACCTTTAGGGGGACACTTCTCTTCCTTCCATTCCATCTGTCTCAATCCCCCAGGCTCACCGGGATTCCCCCCTTGAGGTGACTACCTCACCTCTAAAGTGATGGGAACACCTACCTAAGATGACAGTGGGTAGGTTCTCTCCTAGTTGTCGCCATTTTTGTGGTTGGGTCAGCCTTTTCCCAACCTATAACTTGTTTGATAATAGGTTGGAAGCGAAAAAATTTCTCTAGGCCTAGTTTGTCCCATTTTTTTGCTCTTTCTCCTTCCATGGGAGGCCTTAGGGTTATTCATAGGTTCCTTATCATCCCTTCCTCTCGTAGTAGCCTTCTAGCTAAGGATGAGGATCTTCCTTCTTCTGATTTTCTTGACCTTCTCTTAGAATGGATAAGGAAGGGTCGTGGTGATACCTCATTGCATGATTTTGTCCCTCCCTCCCACCTCCATGAGTTATATTTTATGATTATGTATGATATAATGATTGCTCTAATTCATGTTATTGTTGTGCTTGACTTGTCTTTATGTTGTTTTATGATGAAGCACAGAGGTGGATGTCTTGATACAATGCTAGCATGGTTGTACCGGTTATATGATTATACCTATCATTTCTTACTAACATGGAATAATGTAGGTAGGGTAGGGTAGGCATTTGCATCCTACATTTCATGGTAGTATAGTTTGCATTTAGTCTAGCTTGATTTGCATACATGCTTATGATTTACATGTTATCTTCTTTCATATTGCATCATTTTTATGTCATATTTGCATAATCATATTGATATGTTAGAATAAAATAAAATAAATAAATATTGGAGAATTTTATTTTCAAGCATTTACTTTAAGTTTTTGATAGTTAGCAATTTTTCATAAGAATAAGGAGCGATAGCACGACCCTCAATGCTCTGACAATTTTGCTTGAGTGTGTAGGCATAGGGCATACCATAGATACTAAGGCTCTCACGCACTCTATGACAAGAACATGTCCCCAAGTAGGAGCCTAACGTAACCCCCCCCAGCCTAGGGGTAACTAAGGAGATTGTGTCTCGAGGCCCACAAGAAACAAACGTGGAGTGTTGAGAGCCAAACTCTAGCAGAGCCTGGAGGGCCCCTCTTTTTCATCAGCGCCTCGTGATCCATCATCGACAGCATATCAACACCCACCACATCAGCTTGATCCAAGAAAACAACATGTCTTGCTTCATGAGGTAGCAAGTCCGGTATCATGGTAAGTGTCAATTCAATATTTGAAGCATTTGAGCATGTTGCAAAGAATCTTTTCTTGATTATAGAACCTTTTTTTGGAATTTCTACCTTTTTCCTAGTTTCACCTTGGTGAGTAACATGGTCTCCTAGTAAGTATGTCACCATTATGAAAAGGGTTGCTAATGGGTGGTTCTTTGAAGGGTCATCGTATCTTTCTCGTCCATACTTACCACCTTCCATCATTCTACTAATTTTGTTTCCTTATCTTTTGGGTCTTCGAGTTCATTGACCCAAGAAGGGATTGTACCTCATTTCATGGGAAGAAGGGGATGAAGGCCCATAGGTATTGTAGCTAGAAAAAGATAAAATCCAATCATTATCCTTCTATATGCTCACCCTTAGGTCCTGGGAACAATTAAATGCTTCTCCAAAAAAAATGAAGGACCTGCAAAATAAACCACATAAATAATAAATGTCCCTCTTGTTGAGGGGGTGCATTTCAGTGTCCTTTACTTTCCATTACACATGGAACTCAATGTATCCTAACTTCAAGTGGCATTGCGATACTCTTTATTTTCCCTTACATATAGTACTCAATGTTCAGACTCTAATAAATTAAACAAAAAAGGGCTTGGAGAAAGCTTGCATTAAAAATGAAAGGATGTAGCACACCCTCTACAAAGGCACCCATAAATGAGACTATATGAACCCTTGTATGTCAATGATCTCATACCTAGAAGTCTTGCCCCAAAATCCACCTCACACTCACTACATGACCTAGATAGGATTCCCTTAGGAAACATCCCTTGACTTGTGTGTTGGCTTACCCAATATGGCACCATAACACCTCTCCCATACCTAAATTAGGCAAAACTTATAAGGTATTTGAGCATTTGTTTAATTTGAAAAGGGGGGTTTGATGCACATGTTCGGGTGGTTCTTGCATTATATATGGCTTACTTGGCATGATTCTTGTGACTTGTGGACCCTTGGAGGGCATTTTGTTTTCCTTTCCAGGACCTTGCCCGATGAACATGTATTCATGGGGAGATTACCTCGTTCGAACCTCCATGAGGGCTTTGGAGACCAGGGATGGATGTGTCTCAGGCACCACATGATGATGGACGTTACACCTCAATGATTGTGGGAGTTTCCTTTGGAGGCACTTTGGCATGAATAGAAGATGAGCTCCCACCTCCTCCAACTTGGGCGTTGACCTTTAGAGGCCTAGCATTTCTCATCTAGCCCATGACGTCATTTAGGGCTTGATGCTTTGATAGAGGGGTATGACATGACGTTTTGGCACGTATGGTATGATGGATGGCCTTTGGAAGCCTGGCATTGCACTTTTACACCTCAATGTTCCACCTTTGGGAGCCAAGTGTCACCCTAAACGGGATGGCGTCACCCTTTTAAGGGTTATTTTGTGTAAAATTGATTTTTTGTAATTATAAGGGAAAAAAATTTAGGTTGGCCCTCCTATTTTTACATTGTCATTTTAAAAATTATGTTGCAAGGTCTCTTATAACTAAGAGACCTTCCCAATTCATTTGATCATGACTCATTCCTCTCACAAGAGGATAAGGATTGAAATTTCCGCCCTCTTGGGAAACATTGGCTCTTTTACTTATGCACTATCTCTTGGAAGACAATTTGTGGATGTTTCTTGGTTGATTCTTGGTGGAATTTTCTACAACTAGGGTTTGTGCTTGGTTAATTCTTGTGAAGTACGTAAAAACTGCAATTTGATTTCATTTATTGAATGTTTATGGTATGTTTCATTTCATTTATTGAATGCTTATGGTATGTTTTACTTGTTCATATTGAAGGTATATTGTTTGTGTAAACCCTAGGAGAGGAGCATAAGGTGTTTCCTCCTCTCTCTAGATTATTTCATCCATTGATTTGTTAAGAAACCTCATCTAGGATAAAATCCTAAAGCCCTAAAGTGCTATCACTTTAGGATTTGATTCTAGAAGCTTGATGTGACAAAAAATCTAAATACTAGAAGGGAAGCAAGATTTGCTAAAGCCCAAGGATTCTTTCACTTTAGCACTTCTTCTTGAGATTTAAGGCCCTAAGGTGCTAGCACCTTCGATCTCAAGCCCTACATCTTGGAAGTTATTATCATCATCCTCCAAGTTGCTTTTATAGTGTTGTTGTAAATAACTCCATAGCCCGAGAGGCACTAGTATCATTACTCTTGTGAAGGAATTTGATCAAACAAACTCTCAAACTTTATTGTCTAAGGATTTTACTAACCTTTTCTAACCCTATCTTATCTTAATCTACTAATTTTGTGGTTTTTGTTGAAAATATTTGTTACATCCATCTAAACTTTTGTAATTTGCTTCATAATCCACTCTTATCATTGGATAAAATACTCATAAATGGATTGAAATAGTTGATAATTGATCTACTTGATAATTACTAAGTTCTCACTGTAATTTCATGCATTTTTTATCTATATTTCTTGTGGTTGTTACATAATGATAATTTATATTGTAGACAGCTAATTTGTCGCAATTTTGTATCAACGAGCATATATTTTCATTGTTTATTGTCTCTTGAGGTATTACTATCATACTAGAACTTGGAAATTGCTATATGTTTTCTTGTTCCAAGCAGGTACGCAAACAATTCTCTTTGTGTCATTTTCAAAGACATAGACCTTTGACTTAGGTAACCAGTGAGAGTGTGCTCCAAGCTTGGCTATATAACTTATATCTGATCCCTTGAGGTTACCGGGGACACCTCCCCTGTGGTGGACCTCATCCATCACTAAAACATGGGGATTTCCTACTAACGTAACAATGGTGGGTTATCCTATAGTTACGTGGATTTGGGGACTTATGTTGGGGGCTTTGGCATAAGTTGCCAAAGCCCGCAATAACATTTGTGCAACATTGTCTGGGAAAATCAAGTCAGTTTTCTTCAACGACATATCTTTTGTGAGCTTATCCTAAAGCCCTTATTTTGCAAGATTACTTGGTGACTCCACTGAGGGTGATTCCCTCACTTCCTCTGATGATCCTAGAAGGATCATCTGACGACTCCACTGATACTTTTTGAGCTATTTTCCAAGAAATGGAATTATGGATCTCCATGAAAGATTTCCTTCTATTGATTTTGAGAATATTCATAGATATCCAAATGAGTTCAAAATTGATAAAATATGGTTGGATGACTATTCAAAATTTGAGGGGGGTTCTACCCTCCTTCGTATTTCAAGGTTTCTTGAGTATCTACATGAATTAGGAAAACCTCATGAAGATGTACAAATAACATTATTCATATATTGCTTCCTTTAGGAAGCATAAGATTGGATCAAGGATTATTGTAAGACAAAGGGCATATCTTCTCTCATAGACCTCATTAGCATATTTATTGAGTATTGGCGCCCAAATTACCAAATTTATGAATATGTTCTTCAAGATCTCACAACATTCATGGATGATGAAGGGTTCACCACTGAGATTGTAGAAGAACTTAGGGAAGCTCACAACAGGGAACCTGTTGGGAATGGAAAAAGTTTTAACCAACATCCTTCAAATATTGAGCATGCCTTGGATGAAGGCCTCAAAGATTGTGCATTTCCAAAGGAAGATCCTGAGGAAGAGATTTGTGAAGAAGGTTACCAACCCCTTGGAGAGGAGCAAGAATTATCCCACGACTCTACTGAAGACAACAAAGATATGATTGAAGAATGAGAACATGAAAGGGTGAGTCATGAGGATGAAGTGATGGTGTTTGCTCCCCCATTTGATGAACTCATTTGAGATTCCATTCCTATTGAACAAGAAGAAGAGAATGTGGTTAGTCATTTTTCCTTTCAGGTTTTCGACCATTCTCTGTTCTATGATTTAGAAGGTGAATAAATAGAGGAACCCTTGGATGTACTAGACCCTTCATGCTACATTGAAGGTGATGATGTGATTGACAACATTGATGAGTTTATATTTTTGGGGAGATGTAAATGGGATGTGATTGATCATGATGGTGAGGATCCCATTTATGATATTGAAGGTCATTTTCAATTGTTGTTGTCACAACAACCATATATGATTGATATTGATTATGATGTTTGGCAGCAAGGAGATGACATGATTACGGATTTGTTCCAACCACATAGGGATGATTGTTTGCAACATTCTCATAGTGATTTCGATTCATACCCTGGGGGATTTGATACTTATCCTTTTGAGGACTTGGATTTATTCTGCAAAGAAGATATTCAACCACTGTTGTGCTCTGATCTGGATTAGGGTAATGACATGATCAACATGGAGCAGGGTTTTTGTGAGAAGAGCTCCCAGCCTTTTCCTTTTTCCCCTTTTTGTTGCACTATAGATGTGGTTGGGATTTTTCCTCATAATAGTTGTGTCCCTGTAGGGAAGAATTTTGTTTATCCTATGATATGTTTCAAGGATATTCAGTCTCATGCACATGACCCGCAAGCTTTGGGTTTGAAGCAAAAATAATTCTCTAGGCATGGTTTTACCCCTTGTTTTGCTCTTTCTCCTTCCATGGGCGGTCTTAGGGTTATTCATAGGGTCCTTCACATCCCTTATTCTCGTGATAGCCTTCTAGCCATGGATGAGGATCTTCCTTTGTCTGATTTTCTTGACCTTGTCTTAGAATGGATAGGGAAGGGTCGTGGTGATACCTCATTGCATGATTGTTTCCCTCCCTCCCCACTTCATGAGTTAGATTTTATGATTATGTATGATATAATGATTTCTCTAACTCAAGTTCTTTTTGTGATTGACTTGTATTTATGTTGGTTTATAATGAAACGCGGAGCTAGATGTCTTGATGCAATGTTAGCATGGTTCTATTGGTTATATGATTATACCTAGCATTTATTACTAACATGGAATAGTGTAGGTAGGTTAGGGTAGGCATTTGCATCATGCATTTCATGGTAGTATAGTTTGCATTTAGTCTAGCTTGATTTGCATACATGCTTATGATTTACATGTTATCTTCTTGCATATTGCATCATTTCTATGTCATATTTCATCATCATATTGATATGTTCAAATCAAAAAATAAAATTAATAAAAAAAATATTAGATAATTTTCTTTTCAAGCATTTACTTTTAGTTTTTTATAGTTAGCAATTTTTCATAAGAATAAGGGGTGATAACACCACCCTCGATGCTTTGACAATTTTTCTTAAGTGTGTAGGCACAGGTCATACTAGATATGTTGAGGTTCTCACGTGCTCTATGATGATCACATGTCCCCAAGTAGGAGCCTGATGTTACCCTCCCCCCCCCCCAACCTAGGGGTAACTANGTTGGCGCTATGCGGGGTTGTAAGACCCTACATTCAAGTTATCGTTCAACCAATAAAACCCTTCAGACACCGTCCATTTCGGCATCACTTGCATGCACAGATGAAGTCTCACTCAAGGTATCTATTGGGACTGCAGGAACCAGGTTTCTGCAGTAGTGAGGGGATGGGAGGTTATGTTCCTATTCATTCTGAATTATTTGTTATGTGCACATTAGTCTGCAAGTGCTCTTATTCTATTACTTAATGGATTTCAGGGTCATATTACCATTATATTCTCGATTACTGCATAAACTCATTACTGTAACAGTCCAAACCATTGCGCCATGATTACACATAAAGTAAATCTACTCTAATATGCATTCAAACAAATTCCATAAGAAAACACACAAAACAACATAGAACACAACATTTAACGTGGTTCGTCCAACTCTAACCTATGCCCACAATGAATGGCTTCTTTTTTATACGTTTGGTAATTGCTTCAAGATTGTGCATTGCGCTTACAAAGATACATCATGGTTATCTTGTCTTTCTCCTATCCTAGCCGCTCTGCAATGCAAGCCTTTCCCTCTATGTATCATCTCTTTGGAATTCATACATGGATTCCTCTCATAAACAAAACTTGACAGAACCTAATATAGGAACCCCTATTCTCCCAACCCATTACATATTTATACATCAGATTTAGGGCTTAAAACCCTATTTTGTTCATCCCAAAACCCTATTATAGTGCATGATTACTCTAGTTCATTGGTTGTTCGGGATGCTTTCACCTGCTTTATCGTCTGCATGTTGCTTTCTGTTGTTCTTCTATTTATATAACAGCAGGCTATCATCCTTCATTTTCTCCCATTGTCTTCTTCTGTTTATTCTTTGCTCTTTGCTTTATTCCTATGTTTCCTTTATTCTTTTGTCTTTGCATTGTCTTCCTTCTGTGCATTTTCCTCCTGGATGTGCCTCAACCGCGTGCTCCATAGCCTTCCTTCTTCTTCTGCGCACTTTTTCTATACTTAGGATTTTTATCAAAACTATATCCAAAAATTCATGTCCAATAGGCCCCCAACACTCACCTGTGGCTCGTCCCAAGCCACTTAGGCATGTTGCTTGCTCTTCCATGCCACAATGAAATTTTTGAGAGGTTTCCTTTGCTAATTCCACTTCTTTGATTACCATGGCCTCTATTTATGCAATCTCATCGACTCCCTACGCAGTCAAGGTTGTGAGTTTTTCCTCTGCTTCATATGCCTCATGCTTGACCTTGCTCTGCACAGTGGCCAGTTCACCTATTATCCTCATTGCTTCTTCCTGCAGTGGTCCCAATTGTTGTTGAAGGATATTTTGTTGATCCCTCATCTTCTCCACTTCCAAGTATGAATACCTCTGAGCCAAAATGGTTGTCATACATTTAGCTGGTAGAAGTGTAGTTATTTTCTCGGAAACCTATTGTGCCTTTTCATGCACTTCTCTCAGTTTGGCCTCCATTGCCTTCATCTTAGGGTATTACACCAAGTCTTTCCATATCTGTGCACTCTCCTCACAGAGTTTGGTGCATTCTTCCTCTACTTTCTTTATATTGGCGATTGTTGTCATCTCCATTATCTCCTTGATGTATCGTACTTTTGTTGGCGTGCCTGACATGTGCCGCAATTGTAAGTCTTTTATCTGCGCTCGGAAGCCCTTGATGATTTAGTCAATATTCAACACTTGTTCTTCCATAGTAGATTCTACTACTATGGGGACTTCTGGAATTGCCTTTTATCATTTTTGGACAATTGCTTGGTTTTTTTGCACTATATTTTCAACTTCGTCATTTTCCTTGAGGGCTTTATTTTCCCTTTCCTCGGCCTCAATTTTTTCCTTCAGTACCTCCTCCACTCGGCCTTCAATTTCCATTTGTTGCAGTGCAGCGTCGTATTGTTGTTGCAACTGAATCCTTTCATCCATTATTCTTGTCATCTCCTGATCTGCTTCCTCTCCTTTGCTCTTAATTTCTTGTAACATGTCTACCTGCAAGTCTTGTAGTCTTTGTATCGACATCCTAGATACAACTAGACTCAAATTTCCTAGTGCGTTTACATGTTCCTGTAGTTCAGTCATTAGAAATTACACTGTGTTTGTTTCAATCTGTAGAATCATTTGCTCAGATGCTAACAGGGTCAAGAACGAATGCACACTCTTTGCTTCCTTCCCTGGAATCATGGACAGTCCTCCCTCGGTCCTGCGCTCTTTGGCGATACTAGTTGCTTCCGACATCTGTTGGGGTACTGCCTGTTATCGTACAGTTTGTAGCTAGGTCAAAAGGCTAGAGGATTAAGGACAAGCTGGTGTAACAGGAACCTTCCCCACCCAATGTCACCACAATGAGGAGGTTCTTTCTATTTAGGGAGGTTAGCCCAGGGGAGACGTCCCCGGTAACCTGGGGTTTTGAAGAGGCTAAGATATAAGGTCAGAGTTAAAGTTTCCCCCTCACATGTTACCACCAAACAGAAGGTCCGGCTAATCAGCCAATAATGAAGTATAGTCCCAAATGAGAACACCTGCCCGTAACAAAGCAACAATAGAAAAAAATATATGCAGGCTATATACAAAGGGTTAGCACTTCATATGACCATCTGATATAATTTAAGCAATGTGGAGTAATAGATATCAATGAGATCAACGTTTTGTCAATTATCTATGGAAAGAGCATTAATTCATCAATAACTATAAAGATGACAAAGCCAACAATGTATTTAATCAACACTTCAATCAATAATTTGCTTTAGATCATCACTCAATTGCTTGTAAAAGTCGAAAGCTTGTTGTGTCAAAAATAACCAACTATGACGTCAGCCTTAGTTAGGGCTAGGGTTAGTTAGTTAGGGTTTCAAGATTAGAGTTTAAAGAGTTGTTTTGAACACTAGGACTTCAACGTTGGAGATCAAATCAGTGCCTTAGGGTATATGGAGTCAAAAATAAGGGCACAAGGTCTCGGAAGGATGACGATTTAGAGACTAGAAGGTAGGGTTCTATGGTGCTGCAAAGGCGGGGCCCTAGAATCAAAACCCTAGGGGAAAGAGGCTCACTCCGGTGTTGCTTAAGCAAGGCCTCGTGCTCTTTCCTCCTTCTCTAAATAGACTTGGCAAAACAGCTAGCTTAAAGCATAAATCTAAGGGAGAAAGTGTTGCAATGACAAGGCTTTCAAACCCTAGGTGTAGGCAATCTAGGCCTAGGACGTCTCCTCTTTTCAACTTATAGACTTCAACGCTAGCTCAGAAGAAGGAAGACAAGTATAGCAATGGCTAGGCTTTATCTCTTTTCTTCAATGACTGAAAAATATTTCTCAACAAGGGGACATGTAACAATAACCTACTTGTGTGCTTGTTACCTAGGGTTTTAAATCAACAATACAATAAATAAATGCAAGAAATTATACCTACAACCATTCATTCAAGAAGTTTTGCAAGAAAATTCACTTACATGTCATGAAGAAAAGCACAAGCAAACCCTAGTTGTAAACCTTCCTTGAGAGAAATGCCATAAATGCCAAAATTATCCTTCCAATAGCAAGTGCGCCTCACTTTAGACAACAAAACTACCTTAGTAGGGCGCAAAAATCAGATCTCACAAGAGAGTGAGTTGTGTTATGTTCCAAAATGAGGGAAAAACATCCTCAGTATATATCATCCAATGACCTTTAATTTAAAATTAGGTCATTAAAACAGTCGACAAGGCTGACTACTAAAAATCATACTTTTTTACATTAACTTCTAAGCAAAAGACATAAATGAGAAAAAGGTGGGATGTCAAGCCCCTCTGAGGGAGACGTTGGCCCTTTTTGGGGCTAGTCCAGCATCCAAAAGTCAGACGTTAGCTCTTTTAGGGCTCCTCCAAGCTGCCACACGTGTCAGTAATCCCATCAAACTGCCACACGCTCAAGATGACGTCCAAGTCTCCTGGGTGACGTCCTGTCCATCAAGAGGAAAACGTTCCATCTGAAGTGGGTCAACCCCCCTAGGCTGGGCTCAGCCAAAGTATCCTGGGTGGAACATCCTTCTTCTTCTCGTGTGCAAAGGCTCATCATATCGTTGTCCTGTATCTGCCCCTGATGGGGTCCCAACAACCATCTGATGGGCTCTTCAGCCCCATGGAGGTTCGAGCTAATCATCTCCCCATGTGTACCGATCCACTGGTACCTGTCCATCGGGCATGGTCCTGCACATCAAAAACTTCTCCCTCCATGGGCTCATTAGTCCTCGAGATCATAGCAATGTCAATCATATTTCATCATTAATTTTACCAAATGCATGCATAAGACCCCTAGCATATCATCTAATAGCTCAAAGACATTACACTAACCTACTATACAAAGCCTGAAGAAAAGACCAAGTGCCCTGTTGGGCCAACATCCATAAGAAAAGGAAAGTTCCCAAAGGATATCATCCAAGCCATGTAACACGAGGTGGTGTGGTCTAAGGATGTCCAGACATAGTGAGAACCAGGGGTGGGTATTATCTGTGGGTGCCTTTGTAGGAGGCGAGTTGTACCTATCATGGATGCAGTTTTTTCCAAGCCCTTTATTGCATTTATTCTTTGTTTTTTCTTCAAGGTCTAACCAGAGGACATTGCCTTGGCGTGGTGACCAGATATGACAGTATTACCCATGAGTATTTTCACAGAATGATAAGGTTGGCTCGTGATGAGACCCCCTTTCCCTTGGCCATGCAACCAAGGGTCACTGCCCTAGTGTAGTGACCAGATAATGGCAATGTCATTCTGCTAGATACCTATGAACATAATGGGTTGGCTCGTGATGAGACCCCCCATCCTCTTGGCTAGGTCTTGTTTTATTGTTTTTCTTTGGGTCCCTCTTGTTTTTTATCGAGAGGATTTTTATTTCCTTCTCGGGGATCCCTGGGCAAGGCATCTCTAGGTTTTATTTCCTATGGCTTTTATCTTTTACCAACTGCTTTTACCTCCTGAGCCTTTAGCCCCTTCTTCCCACAGGATAAAGTGTAACCCCTTAAATAAGTCATCCTAATTCCTGGACCAGGGGAATGGGATAGATGAATGGGAGATAAGATGTAAAATGATAATATGGTGGGAGCGGACGATGGCTCTTCAAAATCCCCCTTGGTGGTTAATCAAGACCTATGGACACAAGATTGCTAGGGCACCCTGTTTATTCCCCAAACCATGGTCAAGTGGGTTAGTGTAAGATCCAAGCAGTTGTCAGAAATGTAAGGAACCTAATGCATATATTTGAAAGTTATAATGATCAAACATGACACATACCATGATACCTAGACCAATTACCTCATGGAGCAAGAGTCTTCTCTGATGCAAGTCCAAGCCGATGGTGATGGATGTTGTTGTTTCTAATAGGACAAGCCTGATGAAGAAGAAGGAGGATGGGCCCTCCAGGGCCATGTTCAAGTCAATCCTTCTCTCGGTACTCCATGTCTAGGACCTGTGGGCCTCGAGACATGATCTCCTAGTTATCCCTAGAAATCGGGGATAACACTGCCAACTTATCCTTCACTCTTTGTTGTTTCTCTTCTTGCTTCCTGGTTGCTTCTTCCATAATTTCCTTCACAACGTCCCGTAGCCTATGTGGTCTATATCATCATCTATCAAAGTGTAAACTGGGGTTTCTCTCTATGCTTTAGTCTTCTTGCGTGCCCCTCTAGCTAGTTATTTCCCCTTATCCTTTTGTTTGACTCCTGTCACGGGGACTGTCTGTTGAAATTATGTTGTGGATGGGCTAGGAATATCTCCTGCGCCATTGTTCTCAACATTTCCCTATTCCTCATCTAGTTCTCATCTACTATATCATGATCCGCAAACTTTAGTGCAGCGACCTTTCCGATCATATCTCCTTCAATTCTTAAACCAGGTGGGACTAGTGATGTTACTAGCGGGTATTTCCCATTTGTTGGTACATTGATTTGTGGCACGTTATCCATCCTAGGTGGCATGTAATTTCTGTGGAAATTGGCTTGTGAAGTCGAAGCCGAAGCTTCGGGTATCTCTTCAACCTCTGGTGTATCTGCTAGTCGTTTTGATTGTTTTCACGCTGCTACTAATGGTGCTCCAATTTTTGGAAGGGGCCATTCTCTTGTGCGACAAATTCCCTTACTTGTTATGTGGTTGCTCTGTGGTAGTTGTAGTTCAGCTTTGAAACGCTCTAGTTCGCTTTGGTTCTCTCTCTCTTGCATGCATATCTAAGTTACAATGATTCTCGCTTCGCGACCCTCGACTATTTTTGTGCCTCCTTGTCAACTGTGCATGTCTTATCATGCCTTAACTACCTTATCCAATCTGCCAATGTGGTTAATGAACGAATGAATAAATGTGGATTTATTACTAAATCCATTGGGTAATTTTTGCCTCGTACTCCCAATCTATCGTAATTTCTAGCGGATTTTACCATTTAAGATTATACGATGTCTTTATGACTTGTCATTACCACTTTTTCATCGTCGTTTCCATGCTTTAATGCCTTAATCGGTCTTATCAGTGCCAAACTACGCAACTGTTCTTCTTTGACATCTACTGCTTCGTAGTATTTTTCTTATGTGTTTTATTTCCTTAATTGGCATAGATACATCCTTATGTGCGATAATCTTTCCTTCTGCGTCTTTTCTTTTTCCTTGTACTCTATCATCTTTTTATTTTTGCTATATCTACTTTTTATTTGATTTTCTTCCTTTTCTCTACTTTTAATTTCTTTTTTTGTGTTTTTCCCTCCTACTATAGTACAATTACTATGATACATGTGGTCTGGCACAACCCAGTTTACTGCGCAGACTATCGGTCATCTCTATAGAGTTTCAACGAACTTTCATTCACCATTCCTCCAAGGACTTCTCCATTCAAGGTTTCCAATTGTGTGTCACCTGTTTATTTTATATGTTGAATCACATATGGTCCTAACCAGTGCATTCTAAACTTTCCTGTATGTTGCATGAACTTATTTTCATAGAGTAGTACTAAGTCTCCCATTTGGAACTTCTTATGTTTTATGTGTCTATCATGCCATGTCTTTTTTCTTTCCTTCTGAACTTGCTGATGGAAACCTGCGATAAATCGATCTTCCTCCAACTATACCAACTGTGAAAATCTCTCCTCTACTGCGCGCGAGTCTAAAAGATCAGTGATCGTTGCAATGCACAGACTAGGTAAAATAAACTCCATTGGCATAATTGCTTCATGTCCATAGACCAACCTGAAAAGTGTCTACCCTGTCAAATGTTTAGTTGTAGTCTTGTAAGCCCATAACATTGCAGGAACCCTTAAGTCCCAACCATCTCTCCCTACGTTGCATTTTTTTGTCAAAGAATTCTCCAAGATCTTATTGAAAGATGCCACTATGTCATTGACTTGAGGATGATATGGTGTACTCTTCTGATGATGAATTTGAAACTCCCCAGTCATTGTTTCAATTGTATTATTTATAAAGTGTGTTCCTTAATCACCGAGTAATATGTGCGGACATTTAAATCTTGTAACTACATTCTCAAACAAAAATCTCGTAGCAGTCTCTACGGTACAATCTAGAACTGATGTTGTTTATTCCCATCTTTTTAAGTACTCTATTGCAGTAATTATGTATCATGCTCCTGATCTCTTGCTTGTGGGTTGATTGTCCCCACAAAGTATATGGCCCACTTATCAAATACTTGTAAGGTAACCTGTGGATTTAAAGGCATTTCATCCCTTCTTGATGGATTTCCCACACTTTGGCATACATCGCATGACTAGCAATACTCTTTAGCATCTTTGTGAAGTGTGGGCCACTAGATGTATGTTTTAAACCTGTGAAGTAAAGCAATGCATGTAGATTCTTAAGCAAAAAATAATTTAATCAATAGCTCATTCACATAGTACACAGAGATTTATACCGGAAACCCTCAACCGAGAAAACCTTTCTTATATTCATTATATTGAATTTCACCATTCACCATACAATATATATACAATGTTTTTAGGTATTCCATAGATACCAAAAACCTAATCCCTTAATCCAGGATTAATTTACAAAACCGCTAAAAATAGCAAAAACCGCCCAAAAAAAAATTTGGGGGCGCTGCCCCGAACGCTGCGCATAACCAAGGGGGGAATACCTACCCCCCCTGGGACCCCCCTAGGAAAGCACACGACACAAACAGGTCGCTGGTACGAGGGATCGTCAAACGCAGTTGTCATATCTGATGCGCCCACACACACACATGCAAAGAATATAACACATACCCAACACTAGAGCCCTGTGCACAATATCATTTGTGTAATCGCCTTACCTGCATAATGTCCTCCTACAATCCCTTCATGTGCTTCTGCAAGTATCACCGATCTTTCATGTTCTAGCACACATCGTCTCAATATTTCGTCTACACCCAACTTGTATAAATTCCCGGAAATCAACTGATAATATGTTACTTTTACTACCAATTGTTTCTTCTATGTGATTATCATATTTGACGGAGCCATTCCGGTACTTAGAAACTATATGATGTCTGAGAAATAATCATCAACCATTTTAATTGCAAACAGTTGTAAATTTGGGAAACCGTCATCTAAATTCCCTGCATCTTATCCTGACAATATGTGTGATAGATGATCTGGTCCTGCATTCAACTTTCCTGGTTTCACCACAACCTCAAAATCATATTCCTGAAACAACAGTAGTCATCTGCATATTCTCCCCCCCAACACTGGCTTGTTCAGTAAGTAATTGAGTGCAGAATGGTATGTGTACATATTAAAGTGAGATCCCAATAAATAATGTCTGGATTTTTGTATCACATATACCATTGTCAATCATTCTTGTTCTGTAGTGGTGTAATTCTTCTCTTTTATGGACAACTTCCTACTTGCAAATGAAATTGGGTGATATATGTCCCCCTCCCCTGGTTAAGATAGTATTGTGCCTAATGCTATGGACGATGCATCTACATGAACATGTAACTCCTTGTTCCAATTTGGAAAGATAAAAATCAGTGTGGTTACTAGTTTTTTCTTTAGTGTATCCAACCCCTTTTGATAGTCTTCATTCCACTGGAACTTCGCCTCCTTCTTCAACAGTTTTTCCATAGGTGTTGTAATTTGTGCATATCCCTTGATAAACTTCTTGTAATATCATGTGTGACTCAGAGTTTCCCTCAGTCATCTTACTAATGTAGGTGGTTCTAAATCCATAATTACCACAATCTTGGCTAGATCCACTAGTAAACCTCGCTTGCAGACTACATGGCCCAAAAAAATTCCAAACGGTTCGCAAAAGATACACTTCTTCAAGTTCAGATAAATCTAGCACTATCTACACCTATCCAATGTTATCCTGAGTACTTCTATGTGATCCTTTAGTAGACTAAACACAGTCCAATCATCTAAGTATACCTCCAGGAACATATCAATAAATTCTTTGAATGTTGCTACCACAACTCTGGAAAACACTACAGGGGCATTCTTCAATCCAAAGGGCATTATTGTATATTGATAACTTCCCCATTATGTCGCAAAAGTGGTCTTGTACTGGTCTTCCTACACAATTTTTATCTAATAGTACCTCAAGAATCCATCTGTAAACAAGACTCTTGACTCCTATTGTTACGATGAAAAACTCTCTATAGCTAGGGGTAAACCACAACAGATGGGACTGACTGAAGAAATCAACCCTAAACTCAAGTATGCTATATAGACAAATATGCTAGCAAGATATGATAAAAGGCCTACCTCGTCCAAACCTTCGATGAAGTCCATCATTGAGCACTTGACCCAAAGCAATATACCTGCAACTAGTCCTCAACAACCAAGAAATGCAAGCATATGGTGATAATATATGATGTTAGCACATTCAATAGAATAATCCATCAACATTCATAACAAATACGCCCATGGAATAATAATTCAAATATTTGCAAGACGTTAATTGGACGAGAAAAGAATATTTCTATTAAGATATAATCAGCAAAAGTGAATAAGTTACAGACTTTTGTGTCGGCAAGGTTTGGAAACAAGAAACTAAGCTCCTTCCAAATGGGCCTCCACCACTACAATCCTCCACCAAAGGCAAGCTCATATAAGAGAGACAATGAAATTCTCAATCAGTAAGGGAAGATCTTGGAGGTTGAACAATGTGTTCAGACTTAAAGGACAAAGGGATGCAGACTCAATGTGAAGTGAATAATTTCTCCAGAGTAACTTTGCTCTCAAAGTTGAATTCTTTCTCTTATTTTCCATAGCTCAGATTTGGCCCATTTATAGCCTTTAAGTGGAACTGAAGGTCCTATTATCGCACAATTTGTAGCAAGGATTAAAGGCTTGAGGTTTTAAGGTCAAACTGGCCTAACATGAACCAATCCCACCCAATGTCACCACAATGGGATGGTTCTTTCTCTTTAGGGTGGTAAGGCCCAAGGGAGACGTCCTTGGTGACCTGGGGTTTTGAGAAGGCCAAAAGGATAATAAGATAAAGTAGTTATTCCCCCCTCACAAGTCACCACCGAGTAGATAGTCCGGCCAAAGGCCAATGATAAAGTAAAACCCCCAAAGATATACCTACCTGGGACAAAGCAACAACAAATGATATATGCAAGCTATTTCAATGGGTTAGTACTTCATATAAATACATGACTATCTGATGATCATATAAGCAATTTGACAATAAATGTTGACGACGTCAAATGTTTATCAATAGCAATGAAAATCATAGCACTTCACCAATAAATATTGGAACAATGTGGCATTCAATGTAATAGATCAACACTTCATTCAATAAATTCCCTAAATCACCATTCAATTTTCTTATAGAGTGAAACATTAGTTGCACAAATGATATAATAGCCAAGGATGACAACATCACTTAGGGTTAGTAGGTTAGTTAAGGCTAGGGTTAGTGTAGCTAGGGTTTTGATTCAAAATTTTTGGGAGTAGTTTTGACAAAGGTCTCTTCAGCGCATGAGGTCTCTCTAGATCAGTGCCTTAGGGTTAATGGAGTCAAAACATGGAAGACGTAGGAGCTGAAGGAGGCAACGGCTAAGGACTAGAGGGAAGGACTTTGAGGTGTTGTTGAAGCAAGGCCCCAAAGTCTAGAACCTAGGAGAGAGATTCACTTCAGTGTAGATGAACTAGGCCTTGGTGATCTCTCCTCCTTCCTTAGCTCAATGGAAAAAACAGCTAGCATGAAAGATAAAGTGAGACAAGAGGGTTTGATAAGACAAAGTGTTGCAGTAGCAAGGCTTTACTAGCAAACCCTAGAAAAATCGGCCCCAAAGTGTAGAAACCCTAGGCTTCAAGGAGTCTCCTTCGTCTCAACTTCTAAGAGGTACGACTAGCAAAATGGAAGAATAAATAGGAGTGTAGATATGGCTAGCAAAAGGGAAGAAGCAATAGGAATGTAGCTACAACTAGGCTCTTTCTTTCCTCAACAATGGTTGAAAAATATCTCTCAATGGGGAAATGAGACAAGGACCTACTTGTGTTCTTGTCACCTAGGGTTTTGTTCAGCAAAATTATAAACATATGCAAGAAATTAATCCACAACCATTCATTCAAGAAGTTTTGCAGAAAAATACTTATAATTCACCAAGAATAAGCAATGCAAACCCTAGTTGTAACACCTTCCATTAAGAGAGAAGCCAAAACATGCCAAAATAGTCCTCCTTCAACAAGTGCACATCACCAAATCATCCAATAACCCAAGAGAGGGCGCAAATTTCAGACCTCACTAATGAGTGAGTAAGTTGTGATGAAAAAATGAAGCTGAAAATCCTTCATTTATACCATACCATGACCTAATTTTACATTTTAGGTCATGAAAAAGGCCGACAAGGCCAAAATACTAAAATCATACTTTTTTACATTAAAATGTTGAATTAAAACCCTAATTGAGCTAAAAAGAAACATTAAGCCCCTCCAAGGGAGGCGCTAGCCCCTTTTAGGGAAAATGGAGCATCCTCAAGCAAAACATTAGCCCTCCCGGGGCTTCTCTAGCCTGCCACACGTGTGAATACTGCCCAGTCTGCCTCCCAAGACGTCCATAAGGCTGGATGACATCATGGTCATGATGGGTGACGTCCTAGGCCTTCCAAGGCCAATGTTCCAATGAAAAAGGGCCAATCCCCCTAGGTCAAGCTCTGCCAGAGTGCCTCTAGTGGAACGTCCTCTTCTCTTCTGGTGCAAAGCCCCTGATCCATCTCTATCATGTCTTTTCCCCCTGATGGGGTCTCACCATCCATATGGTGGGCTCTTCAGCCCCATGGAGGTTTGAACTGATCATCTCCCCATGTGTACCAGTTCAAATGGTACCAGTCCATCGAGCATGGTCCTGCACATCAAAAACTACGCCCTCCATGGGCTCATCAGTCACAAGTATCATAGCAATGTCAATCACGTCTCATCATCAATATTATTAAACATGTGCATAAAATCCCTAATACATCAACTAAAATCTCAAAGACGTTACACCATCCTGCAATACAAGTTTTGGAAAAAGAGACAAGGTGTCCTATTGGGATAGTGTCCACAGAAGAATGAAAATTCTCAGAGGAGACCTCATCCAAGCCATGTAAGTGGGTGATGTGGTCAGGGGATGCCCAAACATGTGG
The DNA here is from genome assembly GCA_009831015.1 of Picea engelmannii. NCBI lineage: Eukaryota > Viridiplantae > Streptophyta > Pinopsida > Pinales > Pinaceae > Picea > Picea engelmannii. The sequence continues at coordinate 1,986,031 of ML777429.1, read as the reverse complement.
GTGCAATGAGGGCCAAGGATGCAAAAATGTTACCTGTGGGTACCTTTGTAGAAGGTGATTTGTACCTGTCATGGTGATCCAGATTTATGTAGGAACACAATGAAATACAGAAGTACACATAAATGCAGAGATGCAGCGGAAATAAGACTTCATTTCATTAATAACAAATGACTGAAAAATGCTTACAGACAGAATGGAAATAAACTAGCTAGGGCGCTCGTAGCTTATCTCTGAGAAGATATGTGGCGGCTACTGGCCTCTCAACTCTCTGTTACAATGAGGCTCAAAGGCCTATATATTACTGAGAAACAATGGAAAACCCTAAACATCCAAAAACCTAACCCTAGGAGATGAAACGCCAGAATATGGGCCCCGTTGGGGTAAATTGGTACATCAATTTCCCAAGGTCGTAACTTTGGCATACTATCTTCGTTTGACGCACATGATGCATCGTTAGAAAGATCTATCCGAGGAATACACTGCTGATAGCGAATATCGAGTTTAGAACGGACTCATATTCATCGAAGCATTCATGCCCAAAAAATGTCGTTTAGAGCCTCAAAACAGCTCCAGAAGTTCAAGACCCGAATAACTGCTAAAAATAGTAAATTGTGCTACAATTAAGGAAACTAAAAAACTGAAAGAAATAATGGTGGTGGTCCAAGTGGAATAGGCAGGTGGCCACCAATATCCACCTGGATCAGTCCTCCCCCCTTAGGAATCAATGGTCCCCATTGCATTGAGTTCCTCCATGAGATGAGGAAACTTCTGTTGAACTTGGTCCCTGGTGAGCCACTTGCCCTGGTGAAGGAGTTGGCCTGCTTTGACAACTCGATATAGCTAGATCCTCTATTGGCAGGTGTTCTTGACCTGTGTGTCCATAATTTGGTCAGTTGTGGCTTGTTCCATGCAATTTGGGTTTAACTCTGTTGGTGTGAGTTGTTCTGCCATGTCGAATGTGTCTAGTAGAGGTGGAAAGTAGGGCCAAAAGGCGGTCCACATTGAACACTGGGTGCAGACCAGGGAATGGTGGAATACTGAGCTTAAAGGCATTGTCCCCTATAGCCTTGGTGATGGTGTATGGCCCATATCGGAGTGGGAAAATCTTGCGTTAAGGTCCAGCAAGGCGCTCCTTTTGCAAATGTCACCCACCTGGAAGTTGTGTGGCACCCGATGTTGATCATGTCGTTGCTTGTACTTAGTATTGGCTCTGTCCAAGATGTCATGAACTTGTTGGCGGATGTGATGAATGCGATCAATGAAGTTGTTTGCCTTGTCAGCCTCAGACTGGACATGGGTTGAATATGCCCGAGTAGCCGCAAATGGCATGGCTACGTCAATGGGACATAGTGGCTGGAATCCCAAGCCCACTTGAAAGGGGTTGTGGTTGGTTGAGCTATGGAGAGCCTAGTGGTAGTTGTGTTGTACATAGGGGAGGCTCTCATCCCATGTGCGTGGATTCTTTGAGTTGTACATGCATAGAATGTGTACAATCATCCCAAAGTGTACCCACACTCGTTCAAAGAAGAGTTTAGCAGTGGCTTCTGTTGTGATATTCTTCTTACAGGCCATCATAATGGACATCTTCGAGAATCGATCGACGACCACAAAAACACAGTCATTTCCATGCTCAGTAGAAGGAAGGCCCGACAGGTAATCCATAGAGATGGATTCCCAAGGTCGACTGCGGGTAGGAAGTGGAGTATAGAGGCCTTGCTTCTTGATGGTTGGTTTGGCAATGGCGCAAGCAGTGCAAGACTTGATGTATTTTCCGACATCCTATCGAAGGTTCAGCCAATAGAAATACTTTTGCAGTACTGCCATGGTTTTGTCGACCCCAAAATGCCTAGTGACCCGACTATAGTGCGTCTCCCAAATCATCTTGGCACGCCCGCTTGAAGGAACACAAAGGTGTCTAGGGATGATTCTAAGGATGGAAATTTATATTAAAATGTAGAAACCTGGGCTAATCTTAATAGTCCTTAATATGAAAAATGTAAAATGTTTGGCGAAAGATTTATAAAAATATTCAAATTTCTAAGTATTTTATATAGTTTCTATAAAATTTTGGCGATTTTCAAGGTAAAAAAAAAATTATTTTATGGAATTTGGGCGAATTGTTTTTAGTAAAAATGGAAATTGGTGAATCTTTTTGGGGGAAAAACCATGGAAAATTAGCCCATTTGCAAAATTTAGCCCCTAAAATCATCTATGAAGGTGTCCCAGGTGACAAAGCAGGGCATCTTGGAGGTGAAAATTGGGAACTTGCTTACCCTCCAAGAGTGTATTGTATGTGTGGCTGAATTCTAGATCACTTGTGTAGAGAAGCGGCCAATCGGAAGTCTTGTGCCCACAAGAGTTGAGCGCAGTGGTTAGCGCCACGATGGGTGGTCGACTGAGGTAGTCTGCAATATTATTGGTGCTTCCTTTCTTGTACTTAATGTTCAAATGAAACTGTTGCAAGTATGTGGACCACTTCTAATGGCGATCGTTCTGCAACTTCCCTTGTGTCTGTATGAACTGCAGGGGTCTGTGGTCTGTGTGGATGACTGTTTCCTTTCCCAAAATGTAATGCTTCCATTGCCGACAAGCCTGCACAATGGAATACATTTCTTTGTCATAAATGGGATACTTCCAGACTGTGTCGTAAAGTATCTCACTGTGATATGCCATTGGATGCCCATGTTGAGTAAGGACTGCCCCAATGGCATAGTCAGAGGCATCTGTCTTGATCTCAAATGGTTGTTGCAAGTCTGGTAATGTGAGCACTGGTGCAGAGCAGAGGCGATGCTTTAACTCCCCGAACGCCTTCTATTGAGATTCAAACCAAAATAATTTTGCTTTAGCTCCTCCCTTGGTGACTTGACTCAAGGGCCAAGTGATATGAGAGAATCCCAACACAAACCTACGGTAGAAATTGGCAAGACCTAAAAAGTTGCGGAGCTCTGTTAGGGTGGTTGGGGCTGATCAATCCCAAATGACTTGGATCTTTGTTGGATCCACATGCACCCCCCGCTCATCAATAATGTATCCCAGATACTGAACCTGGGTCATGCCAAAAGTGCATTTCTCCAAATTGGCACACAACTTGTGTTGTCACATTGTTTGGAGGACCTGTCAGATGTGGTGGAGGTGCTCTTCCCAAGTCTGGCTGAAGATCAAAATTTCATCCAAGTACATCACTAAAAATGAGTTGTTGAATGGTCGTAGGATGTCGTCCATTAGCCTCATGAAGGTTTCAAGGGCATTCCTCAACCCTAATGACATGACCAACCATTCGAAAAGGCCCTCCTTGGATTTGAAGGCAGTCTTCCACACATCAGAGGGTTCGATTGGTACCTGGTGATACCCCAACTTCAAGTCGATCTTGCTGAAATATTTTTCCCCCTTGAGTTGGTCTAGAAGGTCGTCAATCCATGGGATCAAGTACCTATTCTGAACAGTGATCTTGTTCAGTGACCGATAGTCAATGCAAAGTCTCCAAGTCCCATCCTTATTCTGCACCAACACGATCGGGCTCCCACATGGTGATGAACTTGGTCGAATGTGACCTTTCTGCAATAGCTCATGAATCTGCCTCTTGATTTCGTCATTCTCTGGAACAGAGCGTCAATAGATGGGTCCATTGGGAAACGACACACCTGGGGTCAGATCGATGGGGTGCTTGACCTGGCAGTGTAGAGGCACCCCTGCGGGGGAGGTGAAGATGTCCTCGTACTCCTCCACGACCTTATCCATATGTTGTTTTTGTGCAGTGGGGCCCTGTTTGGAGGTCACGGCCACAGTCTTCCTCTTTCCCTGAGGGCGGATCATCAGGAAAACAAATTTCCTGGTTTTGGAAATGAGCTTACTGCATTGTTTTGCAGTAACCAAAGAGATGGTGGTAGGCGGTGCTATCTCCGGTATCTTGTACAGCTTATTGCCCAAGGTGATAATAACAGCATGAGGTCTAGACTCATACACAGAATGTCGCTTCTACAAGTATGGTTGGCCTAATAATACATCAGAAACATCAAGAGGAGAAATGTCACATAATACCTCATCCATGAAGGGCTTGATGTTGTAGGGAAGGTGACATTGTTGGATGACATGGAGGTCTCGTCCTAGGTGCAACCACCCGATGGTGTATGCTTGTGGGTGTGTTGTGGTCGGAAAGCCCATCCACTTCACGACCTCTACCGAGATGAGGTTCTTCTGGCTCCCGTTGTCGACAATGAACTGCAACGGGGAACCCTTTACCCACATCTTGGAATGGAAGAGACGCTCCGCCTCCTCTGGATCTTATGGTTCCTCCTTCTGGATCTTTGTGGTGGAAACAGTGGCGTTGGGCTCCGCATCGATAATTTGCTTCCGCCTATCATTCCCCTTTTTAGGTTCTAATTCAGAGTCGTAGCATGCATCTGATTCATAATCCTTCAACTCGGCTACCAGTGACTGCTTGGCCCGACACTCACTTGTGTTGTGAGTGGAGATCTTATGGAACTCACACCACTTCCCCGTGTCCTTTTTTGGCTTTGTGGTGTTGTTCTTTGCTTGTGCATTTGGCAGGTTATCCTGGGCCGCCCCGCCTTGGCTTGGTCCTTTGTTCTGTGGTTTAGGGGTACCTTTCCCTTGCTTCTGATTCGCAGACCCAAAGTCTCTCTTTTTCTGTTTGAACTTCTACTCAATCTTGGCAACATATCGGTACGCCACACCAAGCGAGGAGATGTCAAGGAACTCCATTTCCTCCTGAATGTATCTGTGCAGACAACTGCGGTACTTTAACACCAAATTTTTCTTTGAATATTTGATACCCAACTTTGTGCGTAGGGTATGAAACAGATTCGTCATCTCATGCACATCTTGGTCCCTTTGTTGCCGCAGCGTAGTCCATTGTATGTATTTGTCCTCATAGCTCCCCACAGGATAATATTGTTCCTTGATGGCGTCTCGGAAAGAATTCCAAGTGGGCATGGCCGAGAACAGAGAGGTTTCCCCCTTGCCCTGTTGTTCCGAGTAGGTTTCCCACCAGTCCTTGACATGGGGGTGGCTTTGAGGAGTGCGAAAATAATCCTTTCTCAGTCGAAAAATTCATGAACTGAGAAATATCCTTCTAACAAATTCAACCATCTATCTACAACATCTGCATCTATTTGGCCCTCAAATATGGGAATGTCAAATTTTACTTATACCTTAAAAGGAGTGGCGCCTCCAGAGTGGTTGTTGGATGTCGATGCGCCGCTAGTGGGAATCCGTTGAAGAATCTGGGCAAAGTTGTCCATCATCGCATTCCTTTGTTTCTCGAGGGCCTCCTCTAGCAACATTTTGATAGGATCTCCTGCTCCCTCATCTTTCTTGTCTTCCCCCATGGGCGGTCGTCGAGGTTTGCGAGACTGATCTTGCAAAGGTTCAACCAGATCGAGCCCTAACTCCTTATACCCCAACCTCATCGGGGACATGCAAAGAAAGATCGAGAACAAGAAGATTGCTCTTATATCACTGATCCGAATTTATGTAGGAACACAATGAAATACAGAAATACACATAAACGCAGAGATGCAGCGGAAATAAGACTTCATTTCATTAATAACAAATGACTAAAAAATTCTTACAGACAGAATGGAAATAAACTAGCTAGGGCGATGGTAGCTTATCTCTAAGAAGAGATGTGGCGGCTACTGGCCTCTCAACTCTCTGTTACAATGAGGCTCAAAGGCCTATATATTACTGAGAAACAATGGAAAACCCTAAACATCCAAAAACCTAACCCTAGGAGATGAAACGCCAGAATATGGACCCCATTGGGGTAAATTGGTACATCAATTTCTCGGGGTTGTAACTTTGGCATACTATCTCTGTTTGACGCACATGATGCATCGTTAGAAAGATCTATCCGAGGACTACATTGTTGTAAGTGAATATCGAGTCCGAAACGAACTCATATTCACCAGAGCATTCATGCCCAAAAAATGTCGTTTAGGGCCTCAAAACAGCTCCGGAAGTTTAGGACCCGAATAACTGCTAAAAATAGTAAATTGTGCTACAATTAAGGAAACTGAAAAACTAAAAGAAAAAATGGTGTGGGTCCAAGTGGAATAGGCGGGTGGCCACCAATATCCACCTGGATCACATGGATGCATTTTTTCCAAGCCCATTATTGCCTTTTATTCTTCATTTTTTTATTCTTTTATCTTTTATTTATTTTTGTTCAGGATCTAATCAGGGGACACTTCCCTAGTGTGGTGACCAGTGGTGACAGGGTTACCCACAAGTATTTTCATAGAAATGAGAAGGTTGGCTCGTGATGACACCCCCTTTCCCTTGACCATGCAACCAAGAGTCATTGCCCTAGCGTGGTGACCAACTAATGGCAATGTCATACTGTTAGATACCCATGGACCTAATAGGCTGGCTCATGATGAGACCCCCTATCCTCTAGTTAGGCCTTGTTTTATTATTTTTCCGGGTCCCTCTTGTTTCTTGCTGAGAATATTTTTATTGCTTTCTCGGGGATCCTTGGGCGAAGCATCTCGAGGTTTTAATTTTAGGCTTTTATATTTTGCCAGCTTGATTTTACCTTCTGTGCCTTTAGCCCCTTCTTCCCACGAGATAAAGTGAAATCCTGAAAATAGGTCAACCCAATGTCTGGACAAGTGGAATGGGATAGGTGAGTGAGAAACAAGATGAAAAAGTGCTGTTGTGATGGGAGCGGATGATGGATTTTCAGAAATTCCTCCCAGTGGCAAACCAAAACCTACAGACACATGATTGCTAGGGCACCCTTTCAATCCCCCAACACATGGTCAAGTGGGAAAGTGTAAGATCCAAGCAGTTATTAGAATCAAAAGGAATCAAATGCATATGTTCAAAGGTTTTGATGATAAAAGTGACACATACCATGATACTTGGACTAATTACCTCATGGAAAAAGAACCCTTTTTGATACAAGACCAAGCCAATGGTGATGGATGTTGTTGTCGTTGACAAGACAAAGATGTTGGAAGAAGAAAAGGTGGGCCCTCCAGGTGTTATCAGACTAATCGGTAGGTGCAGACACTAATAGATCTAGAACAAAACAGGACAGGACATCACTCTTTCCCTAAGTTACGACCATTGAATTAGCTAGTAAGAAGGAACAAGTGACATACCTTTGTATCGCTTCCTTAAGTCTATGTTACTCTCACTTCGTTTCGGGGCTCTCATGAGGTCAAGAACAATACAACACAAACCAACCAAAGTGAAGATAGCAAAATGCATTCAATCGTCAACTTATGCATATGATCAAGGAATTACGCAATAAAGTAAGAACGACTTTATGGGAAAAGGACATGTCGTTGTATCATATTTAATTGAAAGTAGAAGATACAACCTGATCGCCTTGATGTCGCAAGATTCCTTTCGGTGAATCTTGATTCCAACACACACACTTGCTCTATCCTTGCATGAAGAAGATCCAATTCCTCTTGATAGACCTACTAGAGTCTCCAAGCTTCTGTTCAAGTAGGGTTTTTCACACAATTCCTTCACCAATTCTTCAATTAATCTTGCTTAACCTTTTCCATGAGAATCCTTTCAATATATAGGAGAGGGTGAGATGGTTACATGGATGAGAATGATCCCACCAAATCAGGGAAGCCAGTAAAATGACAACCATACGAATACCAACTCATTTTTTAGAAGATTCCCTTCTAGAACCCTCGAGACTTCTTCTCTTTTCCAAGCTTAAAAACAAGTTCGCACCCTTTGTATAGAGAAACCTGCAAGAAGTTCGCACCCTAGATGAAGGTGGCTTGGGAGAATGGGTCATTCTCGCACCCTAGGCCATATGCAGCCTGCAAACTCACTTTGAAAATATGTTTTCTGGAAGGAGATAAATGCCACTTTTCTCAGGAGAAAGTTCTTGTTGGGAGCCTGAGTACACTATTGTTAATACATCACCAAGATGACCAAAATCATGTGTAACAGAATGCCCCCCAAAGTATGAGGTTGGAATCAGTGATAGCCGAAATACTTTGTAAACTGCGTGTGTGTGTCGGAAACCAGGAGTGCACCTAATCGGAAACCTACAAACAACCAAGCATCTACAGAATATTATACTAGTTCTGAGGTAGGCATTCCCATACTCAGATCACGGACAGATGACATCATAAACATAGGTCATGGCCACCAATCATACACCGTGGATCCATGCCGTCAAAATATCGCATAGCCACCAAGAATACACTGTGGATCCATGCAAGAAGATTCAAATTAAGACGACATAGCCACGAGACATACAAAGTGGATCTTTGTGTCAGCAAATTATACATATTCCATTGCAACCTGGATCAAAGAGATAAGATCCAAGGTCTTCAATCCCGTCGCCTGAAAGTACGAATCTAACCATGTGATTACATATGCTGAAGTAGAACATGGTAGAAACCACTTGATTACCGATCATTGATGAAACCACTAACAAGTGCGAAGGAAATCACCATTAATGTCAATGACTCCCAAGGTACACTAGTACAATCCACCGAATGTGAATAAATGAGTTGAGGTCGAACATTCGACAGAATCTCCCGATCAGGGGTCAATGATGAAAACCCACTGTCAAAAGCGAGGAAACCTGCCATTGAAGCATGCAAGTTCCAAGGTACCAAAATATTTCTAAGTCTTGCTTCTGAATAATGCGTTGGAGTCGACGGAACAAAACTCGTCACATAAGAGCCTTGATGTATCCCCCATCAATGACACGAAATGAGTAATAGATTTTGAAGGTGAAACAGAGTATGATGTAAGTTGAACTGGACACAGGGAAGGCCGACACGAAGAGAATGGACAGTTGCAGATGGCCGACTCAATAGAGGTTTCAAATGAACTTCTCTTGAACATATGAATGACACGACCAATGATTTCGCAGCACTGACTCAAAGACGACTCGGGATATGACCTTGTAGAAAATCAAATGAGAGACAAATGGATTTCCCAAACCGGATTCAGATAATGAATAGGGGGGCGTCATGTTCAAGAGCGACACTTACTGCCAATAATATGAAAACGAAAACATATTCCTTTCCCAAATTTCCCCCCACCATTTCTGGCGAGTACCTCTTTATTTTTACGCAAGATTGAGGAGGATAACATATGCTTGTTAATGTAAGCTCATCCTTCGGATGAGTCCTTCGAAATATGTTTAACAAACCCTAGGAAGGAGTGGTTTGGTCCCATCACGGCTCTTTCGATGTTTGTTTAACGAGTCCAAAGACAGAAAAATTGAAGGTTTTTCATGATTATAGAGTCTGGAAAAACACTCAAAAGAGAACTCTCTTAGTTCATTTTTTGTAAAATAGTCTGATGGGACCAAAAAAGAAATAAATTACCTCCCAACAAACGCTTTCTTCGAATACTTTAACGATCATGAAAATAGCAAGGTCGCTCAGCAATCTTTTCATGTTTAGAGAGTCTGAAAATAGCTTAAAGAGGACTCCAGGGGGTTCCTTTTTCATATAACCTTGTTAAGCCCGAAAAAGTGATAAAAGTGTGCTCGATTACATTCTCATGTATTTTCGAGCGTGAGAATGGAGAAAGACCAAGCTCGAGGTTTTATGCAAAAAACCATAAAAAACAATTCAAACATGTGATAAAAAAGAGAAAATATTTGTATCCCTGCATATGAACGTCAAAGTCGTCATGTCTACAAAAAGTCACACTCATAGGGGTATTAGGCATTACGTTTGATAAATAAAACAATTATAAAAACCAACAAAAATGGTAAAAAGTAAATATAAGTGGGTAAAAGTTCTTTTTACCATAGTCATTGTAACTTTGCCAAGATTTTAGCCCAAAACCCCTCTTTTGCCCTTGAATTTTGGTGCTCGATTGCGGAAGGTACGAACAACCATTTGGCGAACCGTCTCCGGCAGTGAGGAAAGCTCCTTGTCTTCTATCTTTTCATGGTTCAATTTTTTATTTTCATTGGTAAATTTCAAGTTTTTGAGCTTGTTTTAGGGCTCAAATTTACGCTCAGGCATTCTCGTAAGCTATCCACACGGGACCTGCGAGAATGCATGATTCTCGCAGGTGGCCCCAAAGGCACCTACGAGAACCTCTCATTATGCCAAAGGGGCACCTGCGAGAATCGCAAAATGAAAAATTTATTTAATGTTTGCTCAATGAAAATTGTACCAAGGGTGGAAGAGAGTTGTTGACCTTCTTCTTATGGTTCTTGTGAAGAAATTTGGTTGTCACCATGGTTCTGGAATGGCGTGAAAGAGAGCATGAAGAAGATGATGCTATTGTCGGGAATAACCCGGGCACCGTTGCCACTTTGCGAGACTGTGGTCTCCTGAAATTCTTTCGGATCCCGGGTATGAGGGCCCAAGTCAGGCTGTTGGAGTATCTTGTTCATATGTGGGACGTGGACCAACAAGTATTCCAAGTAGGGGTCCACACGTTGTCCTTGGATATCGAGGACGTTTATTTCCTAACAGGACTGTCATGGCGTGGGTACCACGCTAGCTTGACTGGTAGCCAGGTGGTGGGTTGCCTATGAGTAAATATTGTCGTCGGTACTGTGTTCCAGAGGCGGAAAGAAGCAAAGGAAAAGTGGCCATTTGGGGGGTCCAGGATTTGACCCTTCGCACTATTTTGTTCACCATTGCTCGTATGGATGGGAGCGCTACTCCACACATGGCTCTCCAGAGCTACTTTCAGTACGCCATAGAGTGTATTGAGCCTTGGGTCTTTAACTGGCCAGATGCAATCCTTCGTAGCGTGAAGAGGCAGTTGACTAAATGCAGGAGAGACGACCTGAAGCAATTCGGGTACGGGTCATTGTTGGTGTCCTTCTTTCTTGAGAGGGTTCCCTTGCTGAGGTTGCAGGTTGAGTGGGGTTTACCGGCTCCAGAGGATCCGAGGATGCTGAGGTGGTGTAACCTCATGGCCCGACATGTAGCTGGACCAATCATCAAATACAATGATTCCTTTTTTGACTGGTTGCGACCACAGATGTTGATGGTCGATGATTATGCCTATGTCGGGTTGGACTTCCAAGGGGATCCAAACTTGGCCCTACCTGAGGAGGCTCAGTGGGGAGATCTAGGTAAGAAGTACACATTTTTTACTTTTTAATTTTTTTTGTGAATTTTATCATATGCAAATGTTTTTATGTTTGTCCAAGGTCTAATTACAAAAATTATTTTTTGATGACACAGACGTAGGGCCTTATCGACGTCCAGGTACTTTTCCTATTCATCGATGAGGAGAGGTGGCTCCAGTGCCACGATGGGATGTTGAAGATTATGAGGCAATGGAACAAAACTTAGAGGGTTTGACTGCAGACATTCCAGACATGCCTCTTGGAAAGGTCCCGCGACGTTATCAGCATCATACGGTGGGGGTGTCAGAGTCTATTGGCTGACTGCTTCGTAGGGTTGCTCGGGCAGTCATGTGTTACCATGAACGTCATCCATGACGTTCCTTTGTAGAAGCTATGAGCTTCAGATTTTGAAATTTTGGTCCTTGGACAGAACTTTTTTATAAAAAACTTTTTGATCGTTATATATACATACGGCTTCTACCAACTTATCTTGTGTTGTGTGATACTTGTGATGATATTGATTTATAAATGACCCAAATGTCTGTCTAATACATAGTTATCTAATGAATTAGTTAATGTATTTAGACATCTAGGAATATGTTGATACTCAATATAATCAAAATAACGTTCCAAGAGGCGAATTCGCAAATATACCCGTAACAAAGTAGGACTTCGAATAGCATAAACATTACTTAATTGTAGTACTACAAGCTACGAATCGAGTCACACAACCAAGTGACGGATACCGAGCGAGATAACATCAATCAACAATTCGATAACAATGCTATACTCTGCAATATTGTTGGTCGCATGGCCGAGGCACACACCTCGTAGAGTGATAAGTTTGTTTGTAGGGGCGTAAATTGCCCACGCAGTAGAAGCAAGGTTCTAAGTACTACAGCTAGTGCCATCAGCGAAGCTAATGTGGGGTAGCGAAGACTCTGACATCTAGAAACCAAACACAACGTATCATAAGGGCAGAGACCAGATAACGAAAAAATCATACTACAGTAACACACAAGAAGTATGATACAATAAAATACAAGTACTCGTGCATAGGTGATCTTATGCATAGTACTTCTTTAAGTACAACCCATTTATGGGTTCACTCAAAGGGATATCGTCGTAATCTACTAACTCGTAAGCTCATTTCTCCAAAACTCGTCTAACGATATAAGGACCTCGCCACATGGCTTCGAATTTTCCAGCACCTAGCATATCTCGATCTTGTTCGTAGAGGAGAACCAGATCTCCTTTGGAGAAAACGCGAGGCTTGACATGTTTGTCGTATAGGGCCTTGACATGTTTCTTCTGGGCTTCTATGACTAGGATAGTGTCACGTTGAGTTTCGTCTAATCGCATGAGATACAACAGACGTTCTTCCTCTGCAGAAGTGTTTGGTAGGAGTTTGACGACTAGTTTTAAGAAGGGTATCTCGCATTCAATCGGGAGGATGGCTTCTAGACCATAGACTAATCAGAAAGGTGTAAACCCAGTAGCGAACTTAACAGACGTCTGGTAAGCCCACAATGTTGAAAACAACATTGTGTGCCAACTTGTTTTGTGAATCCCTATCATTCGTCAAAGCATGGTTATGAGAACTTTATTAATCGCTTTGACTTGGTCGTTGTCTTGTGGGTAATAGGGAGTTGAGTTTTCATGGCGAAGACCCAACTTTGTAGTGAGTTCGGACATCATGAAGTTTATAAAATGGTTACCGTGATCAGTGAAGATAGCATGAGGAACACCAAAACGAGCTACGATGTGATTGAAAATGAATAATGTTGTGGTCTTTCCAGTATTGTCAAATGTCGGCATCGCCTTGGCCCATTTCGTAAAATAATATACGGAAACAATAATGTATCCATGCCCCCCGGCTGAGTGGGGGTGACATGTCATGAAATCGATACCCCATTTCGCAAAGGGACCAACAGAGACCACAGGGTGAAGAGGAGTAGGATGTGATCGTATCTTATGATTATAGGTCTGACAAGCATGGCATTTTTGGACGGCGATTATGCAATCGTTAAATAAAGAAGGCCAAAAATACCTTGTTCATAAGATCTTCTGGGCAGTAGCATACCCGAACATATGACCACCACAAGCTCCAAAATGGCAGTCATTTAAGGCTTTCTCGGCTTCGTCGAACGTGAGGCAGCGTCGAAAAACTGAGTCAATCCCACGACGATAAAGAGTATCCCCGAGGATAATATATTGACGGGCTTGGTAGCGTATTCGACACCAGTCAGTACTGGACAAATTGGGCCGGAAAGTCTAGGTTTGGAGATATATGATGATATCGCCATACCAAAGATCATCGTAACTAATTAGGAAAAGGGATTCATCAGGTAATGAATCAGCTGCTACATTTTCCATTTCAAAGTAGGGAAAGTCATGTATCAACTCGACAAACACTAAGGACTTCTTGGACTTATCTCATTCGAATTCCAAGTCAAACTCTTGGAGTTTCACGATCCATTTGGAGTATTTTCTCCCTAGCAATTGACATGTGAGAATGTGTTGCATAGGGTTGCAGTTAGAAATTACCGTAGTCTTGCGAGAGAGGATATAGTGCCAGAAACGTTGAACTGTTTGGACGACCGCCAAGGCTAGTTTTTTGACATGTAAATACTTAGTTTCGGTAGGCATTAGACTTCGACTTAAGTAATAGATAACATGTTCGTCATGAGAATCATCCTCTTGGACGAGAACCATAGTGATGGTGTAATCTGAGGCTGCGAGGTAGAGAAAATAATCACGACTGTAATCGTGGGGGAAGAGAAGAGGAGCACGTGTCAGGGACAGTTTCAAAGCTTCGAAGGCTTTGTTTGCAATGGTATCCCATATGAACTCAGACCCCTTTTTGAGTAGTCGCATAAATCCAAGAGTTATCTCGGTGTAGTTCGAGATGAAACGACGAAGAAAGTTTGTTTTCCCTTGCAAACTTTGTAACTAGCAAAGTGGAGAAGGAGGAGGGAGATTGAGAATCGCCTCGACCTTTAAAGGATCTACCCTAATCCCTTGACGTGAAACAATAAAGCCTAGAAGTCAGTCGGATTCTACATAGAAAACACATTTGTGAGGATTCAAGCATATATGGTAAAACCGACAGCGGAGGAAAATGGCTCGGAGGTGGATTGGATGATCGACCCAGCGCATGGAATGAGCGGGTAAGTCATCAAGATATGGCTGCACGATGTGCTTGATATCATGAAAGGCATAAGACATAGCGCGCTGAAAAGTTGCGCCAACGTTCTTTAGACCGAAAGGAAGTTTTCGATAGGCGAAAGTGCCCCAAGGACAAATGAAAGCGGTTTTGTGTTGATCCTTGGGAACAATATTGATTTGATTATATCCGGAGAAACCATCCATCAGAGAGAAGATTTCGCTTATGGCGCAATCGTCGACAATCTGATCGATGAAGGGGGTAGGAAATTTGTCTTTAGGACAAGCTTTGTTAATATCCCTATAATCAACGCATACGCAGATTGTGCCTTATTTCTTGTCGATCGGGACAAGATTGGAAACCCAGTCAGTAAGGGCCACCGGGTAAATAAAGACGACTTTGAGAAGTTTCTCGACTTTGAGCTTGATAGTAGCCGCTTTATGTGGGTGAACTGGACGAAGGCATTGTCAGACAGGTTTAGCATCTGGGTATGTCTTAATTTCATGTATCACAATGTCGGGGTCGATACCCGGCATTTCTTCATAGCTCCAGGCGAAGACGCCACGAAATTATTTGAAAAGTGACTTGTAGGTGACGATTTCATCAGGGGAACACGAAGCTCCGATATGCACATTTTCGACAATTCCAGGTTTGATGGATATGTCAAGGGGAATAGTGGGTGAGATATTTCTTAAGTTCCCTTAAGAAAACACATCGTGTGTGGACTCGAGAATGGTTGACATGACGACAACGGTCGATGGGGTCGAGATCCGTTGGTAGCTCTCAATGGTGTGTTGTTCTAGGAAGAGAATGGAACGGTGATGGCCATCGTTCCAGGGGGTGTCTTCCATGACAGACATAATCATCTCATCCGTGGAAAAAATGACGCGGAAAGGATCTAGAGATAAATCACCAAGAGAGGGGGTAGAAGGGGTCGTTGATTGAATGGCTTGATAGGCGGATTCGACCGGACTTAAAGGCATTTCGTCGTCGTAACGAAGATGATCATCGGGGTGGGGTACCAGCCATGGGTCGTGAGACGCAGGGGTTTCGTGAATCGAGGTGGATATCATGTTGATTGAAGCGACAGACGAGTGTGGAACATCCGGTGGTGGAATGGGGAAAGTACCCATTAACAAAGAGTTTTTGAGAAGACCTACACCGACGTTTTCATAGCCGGGGGGGTTTGGCGATGAACAGTATGTTTCCAATACACGTATCCGAGTTAAATAAGGCTAATTGGTCGACGGTAATTACCTTTCCTTGATGTGGGAAACGTACAACACGAAAAAGAGTCAACACAACTGCGTGCATGGAATTGATCCAGCTATGGCCAAGCAGAAGATTGTAATCGAGAGGAGCGTCAAAGACTTCCACTTTGACTTGGACCGTTTTTCCCTCTAGCGTGATTGGCAACGAAGGAAGGACATCGTAAGGCTTAAAACTGGATCCATTGAAGGCTTTGAGTGTGTTATGGGATTCAGTCAAAGAGGGAGAGTCGATGGCTTTCTAGTAGGTAATAGACATGACACACGTTGAGGCACCCTCGTCGATAATGATTCTACAAATGTTTTTGTTGGAGACAATCACTTGGATTTGGAATGTGAGTTGAGGGGGTAACCTTGGAATGTGATCTTCCAAGTCAAAAATTATTAAATTCGTATCTATTGGGTCGATTCCACCGATAGATTTCAACAGTGCATTCCGTTGTGTGGGACAACTTTGAAGGACTTCGAGGGCTGACATCGCGGAAGGTGCTTGGGTGAGATCTTCAACAATGTTGTAGTTCTGGGTAGCACGCGCATGAGGATTGAAAGACAATTTCCGAAGGACGCCCTTTGGAGGGGGGTGAAGAACTGTGTCAAGGCTCGGTCGTTCGAGATGAAGAGGACCGTTGGTAGGTGGAGTCATGGGAGATGGTTGGACCAATGAAGGAGGTATAACATCAACATTCTCCTTAGAGGGAGAATAATTTTTATCTCGAGTGGTAAGTGCGATGTCATTCTTCTTTGAATCGCCAGTAACCATCAATACATAATATGTAGTGGAAGGGGAAGGTTGGTCATGAATGACCAATTGGGCCTGTTGTTGAGAGGGGAAGGGTTGGGACAAAACGGTCAGAGTGGGTGGTTTTGGGGCCCCTTGAAGGAACTTAGTAACCTCGGTGTGTCGTGGACAATCCTTCGTGTAGTGATCATCACCACAGATAAGACAAGGGTATCGGGGTTTGTGTTTATCCTTATCGTCAACAAGTGGAGTTTTGGTTTTCTCTGCTTGCGAAGTATTTTTGTCCTCCTTATTCTTACCCTTTCCCTTTCTGGATTTGTTTTTACCGGCTGGGGTAGATTGAACCACATTTACCTCAGAAGTCTTGCCGGTGGGAGGGGTAGGAGACGGAGCATTTTGAGCATTAGAAGAAATGGGTTTGGGGTTGTTGCTTGAGGCGGAATGTGGTTGGGCATGGAAAGTGTCAATCACACCGTCGACTGCATGAGAAGCAGCTGGAGTAGTCGAAGTGGTGGAAGTGGAAGGACGAGGTGCATCAGGGAGTAAGTCATAAAGAGTACCCATTTGTGAGTAAACGAGGTCAAGGTATTGAGCACGACTTATGGCATGTTCTTTCGTGACAACTCCACACATGGCGATGTCACGAATGATGTCATTCATGAATGATTTGGTGAACCACTCGGCCAGCAACTGATCGGGAAGTTCGAGTTTGATGAGACATCGTCTTTGTTTCCACTCATGAATGTGATCGGATATATGAGTGGCTTTGTTTTGTTTGAAATAACTCAAAATCTCGGTCCCTATTTCATAACAGATCGGTAACTAGTAGTGGGTGAGGAAAGCCATAGCTAGGGTGTTGAAGTTGGCGAAGAAACCTCGTGGTAATTCTATATACCACTTCGTGGCAAAACCTGTGAGAGTTCTTTGAAAAAGACGTAAATGAATAGAGTCATCCATCAAGGAGTTGGATGAGCACCAGAGGTGAAAAGTTATCACGTGATTGTTTGAGTCCTCTCCCGCTTTTCCATCGAATTTGGGGATGTCAAATGGTAGCTTGGATGGTATAGTGGGCCATTGGGGAGAGTGATAGATTGGATCGTTTAAAATCCTCGACAGATCCGGGAGGTCCAAAGTGGCCAAGAAGGGTATCTGTCTATTCACATGCAGGTACTGGTGGCTTTGGGGAGGGAGTCCCATCGACAAACCAGTGGGACCATAAGCAGTCTGCATATAATGTGAAGACCCAGGTAGATTCGGTGGTTGTTGTGGAGGAAAGTAGCTCATGGGATTTTATCCTTGAATAGGGACGTGAGTCTGAGCATTCGAGCCCCAAATAGGATTGGACGTACCTGTATATGGTTGGCCTATACTAGGGGGTATAATGGATGTAGTTGAAGGCTATTTCCCCCCAGTCGATTGAGGATTATGTTGTATCAGATGATTCCAATACTGGGCCAAGGATGGAGGTATGTTTTGTCCGTAGGGTGGGGTCGGTGGGGGTTGTCCTCCAATCGGGGATTGAGTTCCAATTGGGGGTTGTGTTCCAATTGGGATTTGTGTTCCAATAGAAATTTGCCCTACAAGGGGGGGTTGAGTCAAACCTCCTTGGTGAAATTGTCCGCCAACAAGAATCTGGTAATTTGTTGTGAATGAAGGAAAGGTGCCACTAGGATTGGTACCACCGATAGAGGATGGAAAAGGTCCCTCGAAAGGGGGTGGAGGAAGTGTCGGAATGAAGCCGGGAGGAGAGTGCCCAGAATAAGAGGGACCACCAGGAGTTCTGGATGGGATTTGCGTAGCAGTGGGAATAGAAGCATTCAACGCACGGTACCCGGGTGGAAGTGTCGGGGTGACACTGGGCGAGAGCGGTGTGCCAATGGGGGATTTACTAGCCGTTGTAATCCCGGTGTGAATACTCGTAGTATCGATGTAATGGACCATTTGTAAAGGGAGGGTCAAGATGTGGTCAGCTCATGGAGCTTCTGTACCAGGAAAATAATAAGCAGTAGTAAAAGGTACTGCATCTGGGTCAGAGGTTTCAGGGAACGTAGGTGAGACGGTGATATCAACTCCTGCTCCTGAACCAAAGAGATCCCATCTAAAAATTCCAGTAGTCCAAAAAGGATCTTGGCCCTCAGGTCCTAGAAAAGGTCCAGTAGGTGATCCAGAAGACAAAACAACTAAGTCTCTAGAAGAATTCACTCGCATAATATGTCTCTTAGAATTGGGGTGAAGTCGAAAGTCCTCTCAAGAATTGGTAATCCGGAACCGTTCTAGAGAGTCAGTTCTTTCCACTTGTGGAGTGGTGACGTCTTGGACTTCACTCTGTTGAGGAGAGCCCTCTGGTGAGCTTGTAGGCAAGGGTTGAGAACCTTCCAGATTTTCTGGAGGTAAGCCCTGCATTCTACGTGAATGACGTGGAGGGTCTATTGTGAACGAGTTACAAACTTACGAAGAAAATCATGTGGTCAACTTGGGTAAACAAACAGTATGCGCTAGTAAAAAATCTAGGAAACAACACCAAGAAAACAAGACCTAATTCTGAAGTTACTAGTTGGTGATGAAATCCAACCTCGCAACAACGAGACGAGAAGGGGCTGGGCTAGGGTGGAAAAGTTACGTTGACGACCTGCTTAACAGACTTACACCCTAGTGCAAGCTCCCACACATAATCGTGGGTACACCCTCCAAGAAGCCCGAGTGATTTTGGCCAACGTCAATTCCAGGTACCGTGAAGACTTGCCCCTTCACAGTCACCTTGTGTAAGATCCTAAGAATATAGGCCACTAAGGTTACCACCGACAACAATAAAACCTGGGGGGACAATCGACAGTCTGATCCACATGCAAGGGCAGGGTATCTAGCCTGAAATCATCTTGAGAGGCTTCCACTCATCATTGTGGGTATACCTCCAAGTGACCCCCGTAATACGTGCAATCTCTACACCGATATCAACAAAGCAGGGTGAGTAGCTCTGTTAATATCAATGTGACCTCGGGTTTGACCCTTGTGTGAGAAGGGCTTCCCAGGACAAAATGTTGTAAATGGAATTTGACACTCCTTAACACAAGATTCTATTGTGTGTTTTGTGCTTTGGAGAGTGTATCTCTCTGCCTATTCCAAAGCTCTAGCTTAGCTAATTGTTGGTGTAATAGAGTCCTAGAAAAGAGTTACTAGTTAAATTTTAAAATTGTGCAATATTATTAAAGGTTGTTCTTACTCGAAGGTGACGGAAATGAAACCGATGTTGTGTGAGACTCTGACCCAACAATGCATAGACAGGAATGAAAAATATCAATTCATGTTCGATAAATCCTATTTACAGAAGGGAAAGAGGAGTTTTCTGAAACAATCTTGAACTACGATATACAAGCTTCTTTAAAATGCAATCTTCAACGAATCGCTTAACAATGACAATTCTCTATTTGTTCTATTTCAACGATTGATTTCCAATATTTTCAAAATGAAAATGCTTTTAAAAATAAAAATGTTTTTTACTTTTCAAAAAGAACTACACCATGATGGTGAAACTAAGGAAAACCAATAACTAACGAAAAGAAAATAAACAAAAACTCAAACCAATCTTTCAATGAAGACAAAAATGACAAGCAGACAAGACTAGTCTTTTCCACTACATGAGAACAATGATTTTCCAGGTAATGAGCAAATGAGAAAGACAAACAATCCCAACCTTCAAACCGATCAACGGCTCCTAACCAAACAAGTACTCAGATTCCAAGATCAGAGATTATATCCTTACTAAGAAAAGTCAAGAGATGAGAGTTGAGACAAAGATGGACAAGAAGAGTCTTTGATTTCCGAAGACTGATCGTGCACAAAATATGAAGTCAAGAAACAATCAACCAGTGGTCCAAGAAGTTCTTTTCAGACACACACACAGATCTGGGCATCTGAGCATACAAAAACCTTAAATCCAAAAATTTTAAAAAAGGGTTCGCAGGCTATCATTAATGTACAGTGCGAGAATGGAGCATTCTCGCAGGCTGGTTACAAGCAAGGTGCAAGAATATTGCACTGGACTGAAAGGCAGAGTGCGAACTCAAGGGGTTCTCGTAGGCCACTGAGGGGTTCAGTGCGAGAAGGCTTGAAAATAGGCAAAATTTTGGAACAAGACAAAAAATTTGAAGGGACTTCTGGACCCAGAGAGTCTATCAGAGTGTCCTGAAGACTCAAAGATTGATAGAAATGAAGAAAGGTAAGGCAAGAGCAAATGGCCAAGGAAAAACACTAAAAACCACTAAAAAAGGGGTTGCATCCCCAGTGGAGTTGCCAATTTTGTTATCGGACTAATCGGTAGGTGCGGACACTAATAGATCTCCCTAAATCCACCTGGATCTAGAACAAAACAAGACAGGACATGACTCTTTCCCTAAGTTACGACCATTGAATTAGCTAGTAAGGAGGAACAAGTGACATACCTTTGTATCACTTCCTTAAGTCTCTGTTGCTCCCGCTTTGCTCCAGTGCTCTCGTGAGGTCAAGACCAAGACAACACAAACCAACCAAAGTGAAGATAGCAAAATGTATTCAATCGTCAACTTATGCATATGATCAAGGAATTATGCAATAAAGTAAAAATGACTTTATGGGAAAAGGACATGTCGTTGTATCATATTTAATTGAAAGTAGAAGATACAACCTGATCGCCTTAATGTCGCAAGATTCCTTTCGGTGACTCTTGGTTCCAACACACACACTTGCTCTGTCCTTGCATGAAGAAAATCCAATTCCTCTTGATAGACCTACTAGAGTCTCCAAGCTTCTGTTCAAGCAAGGTTCTTCACACAATTCCTTCACCAATTCTTCAATTAATCTTGCTTAACCTTTTCCATGAGAATCCTTTCAATATATAGGAGGGTGAGATGGTTACATGGATGAGAATGATCTCACCAAATCAGGGAAGCCAGTAAAATGACAACCATACGAATGCCAACTCATTTTCTAGAAGATTCCCTTCTAGAACCCTCGAGACTTCTTCTCTTTTCCAAGCTTAAAAACAAGTTTGCACCCTGTGTATAGAGCAACCTATGAGAAGTGTGCACCCTAGATGAAGGTGGCCTGCGAGAATGGGTCATTCTCGCACCCTAAGCCATATGCATCTTGCGAACTCACTTTGAAAATATGTTTTCTGGAAGGAGATAAATGCCACTTTTCTCAGGAGAAAGTTCTTGTTGGGAGCGCGAGTACACTATTGTTAATACATCACCAAGATGACCAAAATCATGTGTAACACCAGGGCCATGCTCAAGTCAATCTTGCTCTCGGTACTCCATGTCTAGGACCTGTGGGCCTCGAGACTTGATCTCCTAGTTATCCCTGAAAGTGGAGGATAACATCTGGCTCCAACTCAGGTACATGTGATCACCGTAGAGCACATGAGAACCTCAACATCTCTGGCACAACCTGTTGACCTGCTCAATCTCAATAGAAGTATCAGTAACGAATTTGGGGTGGTAATGCCACCCCAGCATACATAGGTCTATAAAAAAAAACTAGAATAATGCAATTATAAATGCAAATGTAAAGCAAAGCACTTACCTGTACTTACCTGTTGGTTGGATGTTGGGTGTAGTCAAACAACCAGTGAAGCCAATCCAACAACGTCCCACAATACCTTCCTTTGTGCTTCATCATAAACCAAAATAGTGATAAATCAAGCACAAAAATGTCATGGGTTAGAATATACATCATATCATCGAAGATCACAAAGTCTAACTCTTGGAGTCAGGTGGGAGGGATAAAATGATGCTAAGACACCCCCTCAGGAGAGTGCTCAATCCATCTCATAAATGAATCGTGAAAAGTCAAAGGTTCAAAAGACCGACTCAAGGAATATGAGCGTTGGCTACCTTGGACGTTTTCACAACTTGAGGCCTGAGAAGGGATTAGAAGAAACTAAAAGAATGACTAAATATTTCTCAAGGGAAGGCTGGAAAACTGTGATAATAATCTTCTTCTTGAGGTACTCAACTTTCCCCTAAAATCCAAAATGAGGTTTTGTATTACAGGAGACTTGGGATAAGGGACATGTTTCCAAACCATACCTTCAGTGACATAGCGAGGTAAAGTGATCAAAGGGAGGTGGAAAATCTTATCACAAGTATCATGTTTCAGGGAGGTAACTTCCTCATTTCTATCAAGATCTGAGCATAATGATGGTTGATCATTTTCTTCATAGAATAAATCCAAGTGCTCAAAAAAGAAATCATCAAAGTCCTCAAGGTATGACCGAAAATTATTAGGAGAGCATAGTATCAAGTTATCCTTAGGTGTCTGAATAATCATGTCATGTTCTTGTTGCCAAATTCTAAACTTCTTATTAACTTCAGGCAAATGCAACTTTTGAGAATGACCCTCAATGTCGTAAATGCAATCCCCATCATATCCAATCACATCCCATTTATGTTTCTCGATATGTATGAACTCATTAATATTATCAACAAAGCCATCATTTTCATCATAACATGAAGGGTTTAAAACTTCTTCACTTTCCACATCATAAGATAGAGAATCATTAAAAAATTGGAAAGGGAAGTAACTCACCTTGCTCACTTCTTCCTGTGCAGGAGCTTCAAGTACTCAGATGTCTTCATCAAATGGAAGACCTGCCTCTATATTTTCTAGTTTGTCTAAAGACTCCATTTCTTCTTTACTGTTTGAGTCATAGAATAAGGTATAATCAACAAATTTGAAAGGAAAGTAACTTACCTCATTCTCTTCATTTTTTACAGGAGGAATAGGATCTTGGAGATCTTCGTCGGATGGAGGAGTGGTTACTAGTGCTTCATCCTCATAATTCACTTCTCTAGTTATATATTCACTTCATTCTATTGAATTATGGGAGAGATCTTGCTCCTCTTCAAGGGGTTGGAAAAGTTATTTATAAACCTCGTCTTTTATATCAAAGGATTCTTGGTATTGATCATGATACGCTTTCCTGAGATCTTCTACAATCTCAATGGTGAATCCTTTGTCATCTAAGGCTACCATGATATTTTGAAGGACATCTTCATATGTTTGGAAATGTGGCTTGGTAAAGTCTATAAGCCTATTGATGAGGTGTATGACAGAATATATACCCTTGTCTTTTCAACAACCCTTAAACCAATCCTGTAAGTAGGAGGGTAGAGTGAGTAAGAATAATTTTATAAGAGCATCCTCTCCTCCCAACTCTATCTCACTCAAATACTCTAAAACATTTACGATGTGAGGAGTTGGGAGGCCCAAAAATGTTGGAGACTTGTTTAGCCATTTTGTATCAAGGTAATTTGAGTATCCTTGAAAACTTCTGAAATCAATACTCGGATACATTTGTTCCTAGTGTGCCACGATCCCAAACTTGGAAATATCACAGATTTTAGAATAAGGTGGCACCCTGGAAAATATTAGTGGAGTCGCCAGATAATTTGCTTGAAACTATCAAAGGATAAGGTAAAACACCCTAAGTGGAGTCGCTAGGTAAGCTTGTAAGAATAAGACTGTCGGAGGCAAGGCTTACCAAAAAGTGTCGTCTTGAGGAGAATTAACTCAGTGTTCCCCGGCAACGGTGCCAAAATGTTATCGCACAGTTTGTAGCAAGGATTAAAGGCTTGAGGTTTTAAGGTCAAATTGGCGTAACAGGAACCAATCCCACCCAATGTCACCACAATGGGATGGTTATTTCTCTTTAGGGTGGTGAGACCCAGGGGATACGTCCCCGATGACCTGGGGTTTTGAGAAGGCCAAAAGGATAATAAGATAAAGTAGTTATCCCCCCCTCACAAGTCACCACCGAGCAGATAGTCCATCCAAAGGCCAATGATAAAGTAAAACCCCCAAAGATATACATGCCTGGGACAAAGAAACAACAAATGATATATGCAAGCTATTTCAATGGGTCAGTACTTCATATAAATACATGACTATCTGATGATCATATAAGCAATTTGATAATAAATGTTGATAAAGTCAAATGTTTATTAATATCAATGAAAATTATAGCACTTTATCAAGGCTAGGGTTAGTGTAGTTAGGGTTTTGATTCAAAAATTTTGAGAGTAGTTTTGACAAAGGTGTCTTCAGCGCATGAGGTCTCTCTAGATCAGTGCCTTAGGGTTAATGGAGTAAAAAATTAGAAGACGCAGGAGCTTAAGGAGGCAAAGGCTAAGGACTAGAGGGAGGGAATTTGAGGTGTTGTTGAAGCAAGCCCCCAAAGTCTAGACCCTAGGAGAGAGATTCACTTCAGTGTAGATGAACTAGGCCTTGGTGATCTCTCCTCCTTCCTTAGCTCAATGGAAAAAATGGCTATCATGAAATATAAAGTGAGACAAGAGGATTTGATAAGACAAAGTGTTGCATCGGCAAGGCTTTACTAGCAAACCCTAGAAAAATTGGCCCCAAAGTGTAGAAACCCTAGGATTCAATCCCTCTCCTTCTTCTCAGCTTCTAAGAGGTATGGCTAGCAAAAGGGAAGAAGAAATAGGAGTGTAGCTACAGCTAGGCTCTTTCTTTCCTCAACAATGGCTGAAAAATCTCTCTCAATGGGGACATGAGACAAGGAACTACTTGTGTGCTTGTCACCTAGGGTTTTGTTCAACAAAATTATAAACATATGCAAGAAATTAAGCCACAACCATTCATTCAAGAAGTTTTGCAGAAAAATACTTACAATTCACCAAGAATAAGCAATGCAAACCCTAGTTGTAACACCTTCCATTAAGAGAGAAGCCAAAACATGCCAAAATAGTCCTCCTTCAACAAGTGTGCATCACCAAATCAGCCAATAACCCAAGAGAGGGCACAAATTTCAAACCTCACTAATGAGTGAGTAAGTTGTGATGAAAAAATGAAGGTGAAAATCCTTCATTTATACCATACCTTGACCTAATTTTACATTTTAGGTCATGAAAAAGGTCGACAAGGAAAAAATACTAAAATCATATTGTTGTACATTAAAATGTTGAATTAAAACCCTAATTTAGCTGAAAATAAACATCAAGCCCCTCCAAGGGAGGCGCTAGCCCCTTTTAGGGAAAATGGAGCATCCTCGAGCAAAACGTTAACCCTCCTTGGGCTTCTCCAGCCTGCCACATATGCCAATACTACTCAGTCTACCTCCCAAGACATCCATAAGATTGGATGACTTCATGGTCATGATGGGTGATGTCCTAGGCCTTCCAAGGCCAGTGTTCCAATGAAAAAGGGCCAATCCCCCTAGGTCAAGCTCTGTCAGGGTGCCTATGGTGGGACGTCCTCTTCTCTTCTAGTGAAAATCCCCTTATCCATATCTATCCTATCTCTGCCCCTTGATGGGGTCTCAACATCCATCTGGTGGTCTCTTCATCCCCATGGAGGTCCGAACTAATCATCTCCCCATGTGTACCAGTCCAAATGGTACCTGTTCGTCGAGCATGGTCATGCACATCAAAAACTACACCCTCCATGGGCTCATCATTCACAAGGATCATAGCAATGTCAATCACGTCTCATCATCAATATTATTAAACATATGCATAAAATCCCTAATACATCAACTAAAATCTCAAAGACGTTACACCAACCTGCAATACAAGTTTTGGAAAAAGAGACAAGGTGTTCTATTGGGTTAGTGTCCACAGAAGAAGGAAAGTTCTCGAAGGAGACCTCATCCAAGCCATGTAAGTGGGTGATGTGGTCAGGGGATGTCCAAACATGTGGGTGCAGTGAGGGGCAAGGATGCAAAAATGTTACCTGTGGGTGCCTTTGTAGAAGGTGAGTTGTACGTGTCATGGATGCATTTTTTCCAAGCCCATTCTTGCCTTTTATTCTTCATTTTTTTATTCTTTTATCTTTTATTTCTTTTTGTTCAGGAGATAATCAGGGGACACTTCCCTGGCGTGGTGACCATTGGTGACAGCGTTACCGACAAGTATTTTCACAGAAATGAGAAGGTTGGCTCGTGATGAGACGCCCTTTCCCTTGGCCATGCAACCAAGAGTCACTGCCCTAGCGTGGTGAACAACTAATGTCAATGTCATACTATTAGATACCCATGGACCTAATAGGCTAGCTCATGATGAGACCCCCTATCCTCTAGTTAGGCCTTGTTTTATTATTTTTTCGGGTCCCTCTTGTTTCTTGCTGAGAATCTTTTTATTGCTTTCTCGGGGATCCCTGGGCGAAGCATCTCGAGGTTTTCTTCTTAGGATTTTATCTTTTACCAGCTTGATTTTACCTTCTGGGCCTTTAGCCCCTTCTTCCCACAAGATAAAGTGCAATCCTAAAAATAGGTCAACCCAATGTCTGGACAAGTGGAATGGGATAGGTGAGCAGGAAACAAGATGGAAAAGTGGTGTTGTGATGGGAGCGGACGATGGATTTTCAAAAATTCCTCCCAGTGGCAAACCAAAACCTACAGACACAGGCTTGCTAGGGAACTTTGTCAATCCCCCAACACATGGTCAAGTGGGAAAGTGTAAGATCCAAGCAGTTGTTAGAAATAAAAGGAATCAAATGCATATGTTCAAAGGTTTTGATGATCAAAGTGACACATACCATGAGACCTGGACTAATTACCTCATGGAGAAAGAACCCTTTCTGATACAGGACCAAGCTGATGGTGATGGATGTTGTTGTTGCTGACAAGACAAAGATGTTGGAAGAATAAAAGGTGGGCCCTCCAGGGCCATGCTCAAGTCAATCTTGCTCTCAATACTCCATGTCTAGGACCTGTGGGCCTTGAGACTTGATCTCCTAGTTATCCCTGAAAGTGGGGGATAACAGGTCCGAGTCGAAACGTTTCCAGTATATGGAAGGCCAAGGATCATTGATCTCGTGACGTGACATGAAACCTGACACCATTTTTCAATTTTGGGCACATTTCCCAATGCACGCGGGTTGTTGTGGTGCAACCTACATATACGCATGTTGTATAGTAGGCAAGGTGTGTATATGTGGAAAAATTATATTTTTAGCTATGGTATTTGCAAAAAGAGACTTCAAGTCTGCAGAGCGAAATGGAAAAAGGCCTTATGTGCAAGATTGCATGGGGTGAGGCAAATCTTGCTATAATAGATTCCCCCTAATGTGTGAGGTTAGAGGAATATCTGCGATGGCCTAAATACATTATAAAAACCCAGAAGTGGAGTAATGGGGGCCCAGCTAAAAGAACTAGTTGCTCATTACAATTTGTGCAGACTTTGCATACATGGTTGCCAATTTGAATTACATTGTAGATCCATGTGAAAATATACCGAACGGTTGTCCATGGCCATGAATAGGCAAATACGAATGTGGTTACATGCCAAAGGTTGTCATAGTCACGAAAGAGGCCTAATAAAACCAGTCTCAAAATCAATCTGAAGATATTTGTATACAATGGAGTACAATATGATCTCCCATATCATTGAAGTCACACATGTACTGGTCCAATGAAAAGGTAGCAACAACTTAGGAAATTTGCGGCTACACACTGATGTCTTCAAGTCTTATACACAATCCACAAAGGTGCAATTCTACATCGTGTGAATAAAGGAGTTGAGGTCAAACACAATGAGACTTTGTTTGATTACCAGTCATTGAGGTATAACGTTAACAAACGAGAGACAACCTACCGATGATGAAAGTAGGTATCAAGGCACCGAGTACATTCTTACAATTGTGAATAAAGGATTCGGGGTCGAACACTTGAAGAATCCATCGATCATGAGACATTGATGTATTTCCAACTTTCGATGACGAGATAACCTGCCACTAATGACTGCACACCTCTAGGTAATCATAGGACTCTAGGTCGCGTTTCCAGAATATATGAGTTGAAGTCGATGGAAGGAGACCCATTGAAAGGAGAGAATTAAGTCATCTCTCATCATTCATCATGAAGTACAAAGTAGGAGCTTGATGATTTGGAGGAAATCAGACAAAGAACATGTTCACGAACCAACGACCCTGTGCATCTTTCATGTGTGCCAAGTGCAAGCGGTACATGAAAAAGACCCTCTGAATGGCAGTCAATGAGGAAAATTGTTGACAAAGGAAAGGAGACCACCAATAAGGATAATGGAATCCAAGACACTGCATGAATCTCAAAGTGTTAATATATGTATTTTCATCGAACACAAGGGAAACCACCCAGTCAACGACCAATGATGAAATGTCTACTATTTTGTTCAAGGTTACCTACCAACGAGGAAAGTAGGACTAGGGTGTGTAATAGGACTACAACTTCATGTGATTTTGAAACAAACTGAGGGTATGGTCGACATGAAAAGTCAAGAGCTCTGAGGAATGGCCGACACAAGTTGATAGGCATCCTTTGAACTAGAGCACGAGACATATGGAATACTCTGGCAGCATAGACTCAATGATGAAACCATGAGATGCCGGAGGCATCAATCAAACTCTCCATAGGGACTGGAAGAGTAACCAGTCGGGGGAGTAAACTCTTTGTAATGATCTCAACTTCCTAAGGCCATGCTAAACCCAAAATTATGATGACAAGTGGACTCAACAATTTTGTACTATATTCAAAGGTGGCATGACTGCTTCCAATATAAGATAATACTCACTTCTCACCCGCCTTTTTATGTTTTTTCATAGTCAAATGAATTCTATGATACATAGGAGGAAACGAGTGTCACAAGTAAGGAAAACTATTTCCAACAGTGGAACATACCTATGCTCAGTGTAAGGAGGTGCATGCAGGAGATGGACACTTAGGGGAATGTTCCCTCTTGCGTATAGGGTGTCAATTTTCAAAGGATATAAACAAGGCTCTGCTTGGTTGAGGATGCAAAACTGTTGAGGCAAATGGTTTATAACGCAAAGCGAGAACCTGCCATAGGCTCAATACTGCAAGCAAGGGCATGAGATGCAATCATAACTTAACGCCAAAAAAATTCCCTTTTCATAATCTTAGTCTACTTGGTTTGAAAAAGGGATAAATTTGTACCAAATAAATGTCCTTTCAAATCCAATTTATGAGTGTGAAAGAGACAAGTTCACTCGACAATCTTTTCGTTTTTTGAAAACGAGTCGAAAAAAAGATTAAACCAAACTTTCCTGGGATTCCTCTAGGTATAGGTCATCATGTTTATGAGTGACAAATGAGGCTTAGTATAAAGTCATGTATTATCTATAAGGGACTCCCAATTCTACGGAAAAAATCTTTGCATGGGCACCAAAATGGAGCAAAAGATTTAACTAGGGTACCCATGTTTGGTAAGTCTCTACCATTTGACAACGAAATGTCTTGTAGCAGATGGAGGGTTCTGCGTCACTAAAAAATGGGTTCGTACCTAAGGCATATGAGTGACAGTTATAGGAAAATGAAAGTGTGTATGATGGAATGGATACCTATCCTATATGTTGGGTAGCGAAAATACCTGTCTGTAGTTACGAACGGTTGACATAATGTTAAAAATCACAAGAATCCCTGGCGAAAACTACAAAAACCAACTCAATCCACTATTGTATTAGTCCATTAGGCGAAAATACGATCTCAAACTATGCAAAGTGGGTAAAAATTGCTATAAATAGTAATAAAAACCAAATTGTATTATGTCATTTGATTTTTTTACCCAAATAGTGAATTTTGGACCAAATTACCTCTAATCTTCAATTGGTGATTGCAGAAGCGTCGAGTGACAGAATTAGCTACCGTCTAGACCAAGTAATTCCTCTTCCCCTCCTCTTCATTTCTAGTGGATTACATTTTGTATTTAGTTTTTAATTTTTAAGTTATCTTGGGCGCAAATCAAAAGTTTAGGTGTACATGAGCTACTATTCACCGAGTCGCCTATACTCGTGGTTATACGTGGTTGTCTAAAATATAGCCAGTGTATACTCATCCCTATACGTGAATTTGAATGTTTCAACCCACGTATATGTCCGTAAAAAAAGTTTTTGATGGTTGCTAACTCAAAAAGCGATGTTTCTATGGCAGGATGGTGCTAGAATGGAGGGAAAGGGAACATGAGGAGGTAGATGTTGCTATGGAAAGAGATACGGGGGCCCAAATGGCCTTGAAAATATGTGGGTTGTACAAGTTTTGGGCACTCAAAGGGATGAGGGCCCAAGTAAGGTTGCTACAGTTGCTCGTGGATTACTGGGATCCAGACAGTGAGAGCTTCAACCTTGATGGGCAACCATTAAGGATTGAAGTCGAGGATATATATTTATTGACAGGGTTTTCGCGTCGGGGTGAGGTTGTGAACCTAAAATCTTGGGAAGCTCGGAGCAGTATGAAGATAGAAGAGTACATAGATGCTCATTGCATAGCAGGGATCGATAAGGTCGGGATTCAACTCCCCATCTGAGCAATAAACAATCTAAGCCTCAAGATTGTTGTCCTCGTTTTGACCAAGATCACAGGATCAAGTTTATTGCACTAGGCATCAAGGTCTCTTATGTTCTACTCCGTAGAGTGTTTGAGACCCACGGTGTACTATTGGTGTACCTCGCTACTAGCTAATATGAAGAGCCAGTTGACAGAATGCAAACACGATGAAAGAGGAACTTCGGGTTTGCTTCCATATTGTGTATCTTTTTCTTCAAGCGGGTTCCAGGTTTGGGACCTAGAGTTGAGATCATTCCTCGAGGACCTCGCGATCTAGCCATGGCCTGGTGGACCGAGGTGATGATATGGAAGGGGGGAGGTAGGGTTCCCACACCCTACAACGATGATTTATTTTACTGTTGGAGATGGAAGGTCATTTCTCTAGATGAATACCCCTATGCAGGGATCGACTTCAGATGGGACCCTGACATGCCATTGCCACCAGGGACCACCTACGGGGACATAGGTATGTCAAAGTTTTTAAATATATCATTTTTTTGTATTTTTGTATAGGAAAGAAAAAATATGTTTGAATGATGTTTAGGTAATAACTAGACACGTATGTGATGCAGACGTAAGTCCAGGACCGCCAGACGGGCTTCCACGACATCGTCAAAGGCACCGGGGAGATGAGGCAGCAGAAGAAGAAGCAAAGAGAGTCCTTCAAAACGTGCAGGGAAACCTGTCTTGTTTGACACATAGGATTATGATGGCTCAAGTAGAGGATCTGTCGAAGTCTATGAAGTGGCAGGTGGTTGGCGTGCCCAGAGCTTAGGTACGACTCTTTTGGTGTCTTGTAAATGTCGTAGTTTGTTATCATGACACACATCCGACGCTACGGGCGTAGATATCATGGATTTCGTATTATCAGTTGTATATGTGTATTGAGGGTGTTGGCCCCACTTTTGTACTATAAACATCATATTTTTTGAAATATATATAAAACATGGTTCTTCGGCTTTACTTATATTACAATGTGTACATTGATGAGAATGTTTTATTTTCTTTAGTTATGTAACAAATGCCAATCTAAAACGAAATTAGCATAAGCATCAGATATATAATTAGAACTCCTAGGTATGTGATGATAAGAAATAAAATCAAACTGTCGTTCTAAAAGGCGTACCCGAAGGAATCGTCGAAGTAATGTAGGGTCGCGCACACAGTAACTGTCGTTCAACTAACATACTACTAACTGGGAATCTAGGCGAATACCATGTGAAATGGCATCGTGCAAAAGTTCTATAATGACGCTATATTCGACCACATTATTCGTGGATGGCCCTAGGCATATGCCACCTGAAGACACCAGTAGACCCTCGGGTGATTAAACCACCCAAGCGACAGAAGACGAGTTCCGTGTATGACGACTCGCTCTGTCTGAGAATCCTAAGTAGACCGAAGAATCCGTTGACATCTACCAACCAAGGGAAAACTTGGTAAGCAAGATGAAGACAAAAATAAAGGGAAATATATATACACTAAATTACATTAGTATACAAAGAGTTACGCCCAAGCTTTGGGCTCAAGCATAATATATTTTCAAGTAGAGCCCATTCCTGGGCTCGGACAACATGTTCCCTTCGTAATCTTTTAATTCATAGGCTCCTTTTTCTAATACACATCGCACGATATAGGGACCGTGCCACATGGGTTTGAACTTGCCTTCCCCCAACAGTTCTTTGGCTTGATGATATAAAAGGACTAAGTCACCCTCAACATACAACCGAGGACAGACAGACTTATAGTATTGGACCTTGACATGTATTTTATTCACTTCGATATCCATAGAGGCGTCTTGACGTTGCTTATCAAGGCTCTATAGGTGTACGAGCCATCGCTCGAGATCAGAAGTGTCAGGGAGGAGCGCGACTGCCAATCTAAGAGAAGGGATTTCGCATTCAATAGGTAATATTGACTCTACATCGTGTACTAACTGGAAAGAATAAAATCCAGTGGCATTCTTGACCGAGGTTCGGTATGCCCAAAGTGTGGGATATAGCATAATATGCTAGTCAGATTTGTTCTGGCTCATAGTTTTCTACAAAATGGTCTTGAGAGACTTGTTGACGACCTCTACCTGTCCATTTTCCTAGGGATAGTAAGGGGAAGATTGACCATGCTTAAACCCCAGCTTGGATGCTAGCTCTTCCATCATTTCATTCTGAAAGTGACTACCATGATCAATGACAATCTCACTCAGGATACCGAACCTGGCGATAATTTGATTGAATACAAAGAAGGCGGAAGTATTTTCGTCGGATTTTAACTATAGGCATGGCCTCAACCCACTTAGTAAAGTATTCTATGGCCATGATAATGTGTTGATTCCCCTCATCCAAAGTTGGGTTGCAATCCACAAATTCCACCCCCCACTTGGTGAAGGGACCGACGGTAATGACTGGATGGAGAGGGTTTGGATGCGAGGGCATTTTCCGAGTGAACAGATGGTAGGGGTAACACTTCTTAACCGCTTCAACGCAATCTTTAAAGATAGATGGCCAGAAATAACCGGCTCGCAAAATTCTTTGGGTTGTCACAAGCCCAGATAGATGACCACCATAAGCCCCATTGTGGCAATCGTTTAGAACTAACTCAGCTTCTTCATGAGTTAAAAAACGATGCAGGATATTGATTATTCCTCGACAATACAAAGTGTCGTTGATGATAAGGTAATTCTTAGCTTGGTATCGTACACGCCATCGGTCATCTTGCGAGAGATGCTGAGGGAACTTCAAAGTTTGAATATAGATAACAATGTCTCCATACCATGGGTTAGATGACGAGACAAGAAAATTGTGTTCATCCACAAAAGAATCAACATGAATAACATCCTCGTCCAATCGTGGGAACTCAGATATTAACTCTACAAAGACTAGTGATTTCTTGGATTTCGCAGAAGTGAAATCGAGATCGAATTCTTGTAAAATGACAATCCATTTATTGTATTTTCCCCCTATAATACGCCTAGTAAGGATGTATTGAAATGGATTGGCATCGTCCACCATAGTATTTTTGCAAAGAAATATATAATGGTGTAATCATTGGACTGCGTGGATGACAACCAAAGCTAGCATTTTGACATGAGAATATTTGAGCTCAGTACCGACTAAGTTTCGACTAAGATAGTAGATGACGTGCTTGCGGAGCTCATCATCCTCTTGAACCAAAACCATACCAATTGTCTCTTCGGATGCGGTGACATAAAGCAAGTAATATCTACTATAGTTCGGAGACTTCAACAGAGGCGTCAATACCAAGGCTTTATTCAAAGCATCGAAGGATTCCAGGGCCCCCTCATCCCAGATAAAAGGGGTTTCCTTCTTCAAAAGACACATGAAACCCTTAGTAATATTGGCATAGTTTACTATAAACTGACATAAAAAATTAGTTTTCCCCTGTAAACCTTGAAGTTGTCGAATAGTGCGTCGGGGAGGAAATCGAAGTATTGCCTCAACCTTTAACTGATCTACCATGATCCCGGTCTCTGAGACTAAAAATCCTAGAAGACATCTAGACCTAACGAAAAAGATGCATTTATGAGGGTTCAATTGAACTCTATAATGATGACATCTTTCAAAAATTATCCAAAGGTGCTTAGGCTGATCCACTCTCTTACGAGAGTGAGCAGTGACATCATCAAGATAAGATTCGACTATATGCTTAAGATCGTGGAATGTGAAGGTCATAGCACGTTGGAAGGTTGCTCCGGCATTTTTAAGGCCGAAAGGCATCTTCTGGTATGAGAAAGTACCCCAAGGAAAAATAAATGCCAACTTATGTTGATCCTCAGGTTTAATTTGAATTTGGTTGTACCCTGAAAACTGTCCATGAACGAAAAAACTTTGCTTCCCGCACACTCATCGAGAATCTGATCGATGAAAGGTGTTGGGAAGTTGTCTTTAGGACAATATTTGTTCAGGGCACAAAATTCCATTCATACATGGATGGTTCCTTGCTTCTTATTCACAGGAATAGGATTGGATACCCATTCAGTCAAGGGAACTGGGTAGATAAAGCCAACATTAAGTAGTTTCTCTACCTCTACCTTAATAGTAGGGGCCTTTCGGGGATTGACAGCTCTAAGATGTTGTCGAACAAGATTATCATTCAGGTAAGTTTTAATCTCATGTTTGACAATTCGAGGGTCAATTCCTAGCATCTCTTCATATGACCAAGCAAATACATCTCGGAATTCCTTGAAGAGCTCGATGTAGATCAGGATTTCTTCTGGCGAACAATCTACACCGATGTGTAGATTTTCAACCTTGATAGGGGTACGAGAGATATCAATCATGATGGTAGGAGAGATACTTGTCATATTTCCTTCAACATAAATGTCGTACGTATCAATTGGAACTATGGTGTGAATGACTATATCGCTCAAAGTAGATCGAAAGTCATCTTGTTCGATTCTAGTAAGATCTAGAAGAAAATAAGAGTGATGATGCATATCATCCCAAGGTTTGTTAGAACCATTCATGGCCTCGATGATAGCTTCATTCGAGGGTAAAGTCTCATCGAGGCATTCATGTGAACAAGATGATGAAGTGGCCCACACGAGCTTAAGAACAAGATCCTCCTCGTATGCCTGTGAGGTAATAGGATCAGGATCGACAAAAGAGTCAAGAACAACTTGATATGCTATCTCCATTGTCGATAGTTGCATGGCCATTCCAGCATGTGACTGACCTTCGCAAGATGCAGTTGAGAAAGGTCGGGTCCAAGGATCATTAAAATAGGAAGTGTGGAAAGGAACAGACCTCTATGAAAAAACGAGCCTACTGGACATGGCGTAAACATGGTGAATCGGTGCCATGAAGTCGAAGGTACCCATAAGGGATGAATACATTATAACACCGATATTCTCAGTTTCCAGCTGAGAATTGTCAACCACGGGGATTGACGGTCCAACAGATGTACTAGGCCTAGAATACGCAAAGGACAATTGGTCTATCGTCACGATCTTCCCATCGTGAGGAAAAAAAGAGTGTGGAAGACAGACGATACGACGACAGTCATAG
Organism: Picea engelmannii; assembly: GCA_009831015.1. Classification (NCBI taxonomy): domain Eukaryota; kingdom Viridiplantae; phylum Streptophyta; class Pinopsida; order Pinales; family Pinaceae; genus Picea; species Picea engelmannii. The sequence continues at coordinate 1,950,461 of ML777429.1, read as the reverse complement.
CATAAGTCCAATTGCATCCTAGTAACAACTTATAATCGAGGGGTGCGTCAACCACCTCGACATCCACCTATATCGTCTTCCCACCTAACTGGACCATAAAGGCAAGAAGAATAACGTGAGGGAGGAATGAATGACCGTCAAAAGAAGTCAACATGGTCGAAAACTGAAAGAGATTCGGAAAGCCGAGATCTTTCCAACAGATCAGGGACATCGCACATGTTGCAGCGCCTTCATCAACAACTTCACGCTTGATGGTATACTTCGACTAACCCACGTGGATTTGGAATGCCACATGGTAAGGCAAGCGAGGCTTCACATATGTGACGTCAAACTTGATAACTTTCGAGCCACTAGGGTCTATATCTCCTAACGTAGATAGCAAGGAATTCCTCTGTGAAGGACACATCTGGAGTACCTCCAGGGCCGACATCACACAAGGGGTTTGACCCAAGTCCTCAACAATAGAGTAATTTTGGTTGGCTCTAGCATTTGGATTGTGGGTAGAGATCTTGAGTACTCCTTTCGGAATACGAGGCAGTGGCTCTGGTTTTTCGATCTGCAAGGGCATCTCCGAAGGAGGAGGAGATTCTAGACCAGGTATAGTTTGTGGACAATTGTAATCGCGAGACCGGGTGGCTACATTAACCTGAGAATTGACCATATTGATGCACAAATGGTCATCATCTTGTGCTGATGGGTTTTGACTCCCGCCGGCCACATTTCCGATATTTGAGGAGCTTGAGGCCATGTTTTGGTTATGTGGGAAAGGATTCGTCAGCACGGTGGGCGGTAGAGATAAGAGCCTCGCAGCTTCCACAATTTTTGGGCATAAATGAGTAAGGTGATCATATGTACAAAGCTTACATGGAAATTTTACCTTACGCCTTTATTTCTTTCCCTCAGCGGCATTATTATTCATCCTCTCATTATTACCATTGTTATTATTCTTCCCACCCTTATGATTATTATTACATCCTTTCTTATTATTTTTTCCTGGTTGTTGGTTACCATTCAAGTCGTTCGACGATTGCACAGAATGTACATCCGCCGACTGAGTGGGATTGGAATACACAAACGAAGTTGGCCCTCCTGCAGACTAGTTTAGAGACAACTCTTTCAAATGGCTTGTCACCGAGTCTGCGGATTTCATGTTGTCGTAGCCTACAATGTTGTTGGCATGAGGTCTGGGATTTTTCCTAGGGTCATAGTTTTAACTCAGTGCATCAGAAAGAATCTTGTATAACATCCCAGACTAAGAATATATAAGATATAATTGTTGGGCTTTGAATATTGTTTCTTCCTCAGATGTAACCCCAGATGTAGCAACATCTTTTGGAATAGGAGGATGTAAAGACTTAAGGAACCACTCTAATAGGAATTATGGGGGTATGGAAGTCTTGATCTACCTCTTCCGTCTATGCCACTCCTGGATGTGATCTAAGATATGAGTGGCTTTGTCCTGGCGTAAGGTCGACGAAAGTTCTAGGCCAACATCGTAACGAATTGGCAATTGGAAGTGGTTAAGGAAGACTAAAACCATCTGAATAAAGGTCCCATATGCCCCCCTAGGTAGCCCAATATACCATTCTACAACAACCCTTGTGAGGGTGTGTTGAAATAATATTAACCAAATGGAATCGTCATTAAGGAAATTCGAATAGCACCATAAGTGAAAGGTGGTAATGTGATCACCAGGATCCTTGCCATTCTTGCCTTCAAATTTTGGAATATCTGAAGGAATCTTGGTGGGAATGTGGGGCCATGTAGGATCATGACACACATGGTTTTTCATCCACTTAGACAAGTCTGGTAGGTTGAGCATCACCAAAAAAAGGAGACGGGGTTGCGACATATGTCCCCAAGCTCCCTGGAAAGATTGTGTTTAGGGAATCGCAACCCATCCAGGGTTCTGGTAAGCACCATGTCCTTTTTCCGGTCTTGTAAGATCCTCCTCTAGGTTGATTCATAAGGGGTTGGTCAGGCATCATTCCAGTAGGAATGTTCTGATGAGGGTTATAAAAACTGTCCCCAGCCGAAGTGGCTCTAGGTTGGGGGTTGCCCAAGGTATGAAACTGACCTCCTCCAGATTTTTGGGTGTGAATCTAAAGGATAAAGGTGGATTCATCATGCTAAATGTGTTGGTCGGAATCGACACATAGGAGGTGAGCGTAAAGGACGGAAATTGAGCAGAAGCTTGTCCGCCAGGTTGGTTACTCCACCCAGAAGCAACAAGGTTAGACCCGGGTTTAAAAGAAGGAATGCCTCCCAAGGTAGGAGTCATTTGATGGATCTAAGAGCCACCAAACGAGAACAGATTATAAGGAGGACTTGTGCCCCCAAGTCCAATGCTAGCATTAGGGCCAGTGATTGGGATGGAGTTTGAAAACTGCGAAGTAAAATTCGACATACCATAGGGAAAAGGACTAGAGGCCATCGAGATGGACTAAAAATTATAGCCTAGTGAATGACCAAGAGACCCAAACGGGTTCGTGACAATAGGTTGAGTGTTCACTATAGGAGGGGCAGTAGTGATGATAGGTTCCCCCGACACTACAACCATTGTGGTTGAAGGAGTTGAAGGGGTACCATTGAATATAGTAGGTGTGGGAGTCGAAGGGCTCCCAGTGTCTTGATGACTCGGTTCAGTACTCATCTTTGTAGAATCACAAGTCTGATAAGTGAAGATGTGTGTACACGTTTAATAATTCTACGCCTTTTAGAAGTCAAAGACTCAAAATGCGGTGGTAATTGTAACAAGCGGCGAGATCGGCGGGGAAGCTGGTATGACTCCATGATGACTTAAGACTCAATATATAAAAAACAAATTCTAAGGCCAACTAGTAATCAAATAGCACACCAAAAATAATCAAGAAACCAATATGCACACAAACAGTATAAAGTGGTTGAAAGGGGCCTCCCTCCCTAAAGTAGGTATGCCTCACCCAAGAGGGGCCTGAGACTCCTTGCTAAAGATCGGAGGTATCAGAATCATTTATAAGATCCCTCATGGGCTTAACAACCAGCCGATCAAATCCCCCCTGAGAGGTAATCCTCCATAAAGGTTGTGTGTTGTATGACCCTTATCTAACCCAAGGTACCTGCAAAATAACTCCTGCAAGTAAACTATGTGGCACCTAAGTCAAGCAACTAATTAACCATGGTATAACCGATGCACAAGCAAACAATCGTAAGTCAAATCCACTATATGGGCAGGGTAGAAAATCCCAAAACCTTGAAAGCACGACCTCTCATAGAGGTAAGGGCACTAGCAAGATCCCCATATATGAATAGATCCCCAGAAATATATCTGACGCTAAGAAGGTATCGGGGGGATATCCCTTCAATCGAACTCACGCGACCTCGTTCTTAACTCTGATGTAAGCAGAGCCTCTTGATATTACCGATTATACAATGGATTTCTTTACTCCCTTAGTCAGACACATATGTTGATTTAATAGCCTTGGAGAAATTTACTCACAAAATCCTATTCCAAGGCACTAAATACTAAACTAGTTTGTGCACCCTAGAAAATAAAATCGTTACTAATCAATTTTAAATTATAGCGTTAATTTTAATGGCCTTGCTTACTCAAAAGGTGTGGTCATGAAACTAGTGATGTTATGGCTCAGCAAGTAAAATAAATGAATATGAATACAATTCAAAGTCCTAACTTCAATTTTCAATAAATTATGTGCTTCTTAAAAATGCAATTTTCAATTCAATTCCACAATTCTAAATAAAAATGCAATCTTTCTTTACATGCACTAAGATAAATGACAAAGAATGAAGAGATCAAAATGCCAATCAATGTAAAATGCCTAATATTTTTGTATTTTAAATATAAGAAAAATGAAAATGCAAGGACTGAACAAAAACTTGATATAAAGACTCTATTGTGTATAGACAAAGACACCCAAATAGGATATCAAGGAGAAAAACACCCAGCCCAAGGTGCAAGGACAATCAATATGAAAAGATGATGAGAAAGGCACCGCCCAAAAATTCAACCAAAGATAGGTTTCTTGTCATTCCACAAACACTTAACAGTCACTACAGAGACCCAAGAAGACTCAACAATCATCAAAACCTACCCAGCAACCACCAAACCCAGCAAACAAGCAACAAAGGTTGATGTACATGACTGTTCAAGGGGAAAGTGCTTATGTATGCAGCTTGTAGGAGGACAGCATGCGTATGTACATGACTATTGAGCAAAAACCCGTGTATATTTGTCAAAACACAACTAGGCTAAGGAGAAGGAAGAAAGACTTAGACCCAGAGTGAACAGAGGTTGTCAAGAAATCATACGACAAGAAACTCAATATGAACGAGAGCAATCTAAGGAGAAAAACACTCCAAACCCCAAAAAACAAGATTCAATCCCCATTATGGTCATCAATTATGTTACGAGGAAAATATCTCTATGGCTAGGGGTAAACCACAACAGATGGGAATGACTGCAGAAATCAACCCTAATCTCAAGTATGCTATATAGACAAATATGCTAGCAAGACAAGATAAAAGGTCTACCTCGTCTAGACGTTCGATGAAGTCCATCGTTGAGCACTTGACCCAAAGAAATATACCTGCAACGAGTCCTCAACAACCAAACAATGAAATCATATGGTGATAATATATGATCTTATCACATTCAATAGCATAATCCATCAACATTCATAACAAATACGCCCATGGAATAATAATTCAAATATTTGCAAGACGTTAATTGGACGAGAAAAGAGTGTTTCTATTAAGATATAATCAGCAGAAGTGAATAAGTTATAGACTTCCTATCGACACGGTTCGAAACCGAGAAACTAAGTTCCTTCCAGCTGGGCCTCCACCACTTCAATCCTCCACCAAAGGCAAGCTCACATAAGAGAGACAATGAAGTTCTCAATCAGTAAGGGAAGAGTTCAGGGGTTGAACAATGTGTTCATACTTAAAGGACAAAGGGATGCAAACTGAATGTGAAGTGAATAATTTCTCCAGAGTAACTTTGCTCTCAAAGTTGAATTCTTTCTCTTATTTTCCATAGCTCGCATTTGACCCATTTATAGCCTTCAAGTGGAACTAAAGGGCCGAGTCAGAACGTTTCCATTATATGGAAGATTAAGGATCTTTGATCTTGTGACGTGACATGGAAACTCGACACCATTTTTCAATTTTGGGCACATTTCTCGATGTATGCGGGTTGTAGTGGTACAACCTGCGTATACACATGTTGTATAGTAGGCAAGGTGCGTATATGTGGAAAATTTATATTTTTAGCTCTGGTATTTGCAAAAAGGGACTTCAAGTTTGCATAGGGAAATGGAAAAAGGCCTTATGTGCAATATTGCATGGAGTGACGCAAATCTTTCTATAACACCTACATTCTCTAGTACCTCATATGTGAATGGTGTTGGGAATGGGTCATGTAAACAGGCATCATTCAACTTCCTTAGATCCACGCAAATTTCGATTCCTCTTGTCTTCTTGTCTTGCACCACCATTGTACTGACCCACTCTGACTCCTCCATGGGTTCAATGATTCATGTGTTCAACATCCTGTCTATTTCATTTTTAACCTTCTCTTTGTATTTTGGATTTAACCTATAAGGTCTATGTCGCACTGGCTTAGCACCTAGTTTCAATGGAATCTTCATCTCACCTAAGTCCCCATCTATCCCCTTCATCTCTAAAAATGTAGTTGGGAATAGGTTCTGATATTCTCGCAGCAAGTCGACAATCTTCTCTACTGTCTCATCACTCTAATAATCTCCTATCTGCGCAAACTCGGGATTCTCTATCATCCCAAAGTTTACCTTTCACGTCTTTATAGGTTGTGTGTATGCAGCGGACTCAAGTTTTGTCCCTTCTGTTAGAATATAGAAGATGGTGTGCTCATTTTACCATTGACGATACCCTCATCACCCAACCACAGGCCGAAGCCTCCCTTCGAGCACCTTAACCTTGACTGAGAATTCCTCCAAAAGCAAACCCTAGGCTAGATAGCCAAACAAAGGGCAGCGCATCTCTCCCCAAGGATAGCGCAACACAAAAGACTGATCAGATAGTCCCAAACCCTAGCCAAGAGATATCCAAGACAATATTGAAACTAGTTGTTGCTACAGTTGCACCTGCAACCCTCCTCCAAACCTGTGCACCAGACTGCAACTACAGTGCGCACCAACTAGGAAATTGTTGCGCGGAAATGGCTCTGTCTGCAACTGCTGAGATGCTGCAAATGAGAACAGGCGCCCTGTATTTATAGTAATCATGCCAGTTTGTTGGGGTCGACTTCTCCTTCTAGGTATGTGTCTATTCAGTATATTATTATTAATTCTGGTCGACTTCTTCTCTTGGAGGCTAATAGCCTAATATAAATTATCTTCTTGAGACGATAAGGCTTCTAGGGTTATTATCCAATTCATTAGGGTTTCTCTTGCTTCCCGAAGTCTTCTATTCTAGTTAGGTTTACACGTGGGGGTAAATACCTCCCGCAACTACCATAATATTAACACTCCCTCCTAGCTAAAGAGGTATTTACAGGTAATGGTCTTGAGCACAAAACATACCATTTACCCGGTAGCATCAATATAGTCATCTGGACTATTTCATGACTAGATCATGAGCATCACCATCACCATCAGCTACGTCATCTCTCGAAACCATACTTCATCTGAGTAGTTAGATATGATGTTGGATAAGTCACTCTCACCATAGAGTGATACAAGAGGAGTAAAAGCTCTGAATTGTTTTATGTCTGGAAAATCTTTGTTCATCATTCATCTTAATGATCATTATCTCCAATAAACTGTTGATAGTCTTCAAGGCAATTAGAACGAGGATAGAACACATCTGTGTCTATTCATAGTAGTACATAACTACAATCAAGTGGTTCACTACCACATCAAGTAATACATAAGTACTTGATCAGCAACGTATGGTTGCGAATAGTGAAACATATTCACCATAGTAGTCCTCATCTACTGTCATATAGTTTTTATAACAAAAATCTGAGAGCATCCTGCATAGAAACAATGTTATGATAAAAACGGTATCATCTGGGCCAATCTTTCACTCACGTCTGTGAGATCTGAAAGAATGTTTGCCACCACAGTAGTCTTCATCTACATAGAAACAATGTTATGATAAAAATTGAATCATTTGGGCCAATCTTTCACTCACGTCTGTGAGATCTGAAAGAGTGTCTGCCCTCAGTATAGAATATCAACAATAATCATCTGGGCCAATCTTTCACTCACGTTTGTGAGATCTGAAAGAATGTCTGCCCTCAATATAGAATATCAACAATGGGCTATCTGCCCCATTCTTCTCAACCAAGGAAGAAGGATTATTTCTGATTTCTAAGCCTGGACCATTTCTCACCCTGGGCCATTCCTCCGACACTAAACAAAGTGTAACCTGGAGAGAATGAGTCTGCCCTCGAGAAATGTTTGGACCATTCCTTACCCTGGGCCATTCCTCCAACACTAAACAAAGTGTAACCTGGAGGGAATGAGTCTGCCCTAAGGAATGATTGTCCTGGACTATTCCCCACCCTAGGCCATTCTTCCAACACTAAACAAAGTGTAACCTGGAGCGAATGAGTCTGCCCTCGAGGAATAACTGTCCCTGATTGTTGAGCCTGGACTATTCCCCACCCTGGAGCATTCCTTCGACACTAAACAAAGTGTAACCTAGAGAGAATGAGTCTACCCTTGAGGAATAACTGTTTGGACCATTCCCCACCCTGGGCCATTCCTCCGACACTAAAGTGTAACCTGGAGAGAATGTATAACCCTCGAGGAATGTTTGTCCTACATCAACCTCCAAAACGGATGATTCTTTGAAACTGCTCACAACTGTGAACATTGAAAGAATGACTGCCTAGCGAGGCGGACCATTCTACTTGACCACTACTCAGAGTGATTGCCAAGAAGAATGATTGTCCTAGACCACTCCCTATAATGGGAAGTCGATGTCTATGATACATCAGCAATCAGTCTGCCTCCCATGTTAACTACAATGGGAACTCACTATCCGTCAGAATTCTCAATCCACTTTCCGAACAGGAAAGCATCTGGACTATTTTTCAATTTCAAATAAATGCTCCCTCCTAACTGGAGAGTTATTTAAATCACAAAAATAAATGTTTGCGTACCTTCTTCTAGTTTGGAGAGTCTTCCCTTCCGGTTAATAGAGTTATTTCCACGAGCTCTAGCTTGAGTATGCAAGTCCTTTTGTCTTGGATAGAGGCTTTACCAAAATGTATGCTTATCTACTCATCTATGGAGATATGTATTGGAGAATCACTTTCTCCCTTATGGACTTTATCATGGATAATGTAATGTTTGTATTGTAGTCTGGAACACTGTGAAGGCTTCATGTAGATATGAATAGTAGAGTATATCATAGTTGGAGAACTGGAACATATTCATGTGGTACTTCTTCTGTCATCATGAGATCTGATCTTCTGAGTAGTCATCTTGATGTTATAGGAAATATTCAACATGCTTATGATGTGCACTGGAGGTTCTCCACCAAGTTGTCTTCTTCTTATCTATATACAGGAGTCTCTTTCTGGTATGTCTCAAAGTCTTGAGATTTCTCTACATGCGCTCTTTACTCAATTTCTTATGGAGAACATTCTTTGCATTTATCTAATGTAGAATTCCAACTCATGGATGTTGCAGATGATATAATGACTTATATAGAGATAAGTTTGGTGTACTGGAACAATCAATCATCATAGTCTTCTCCCTCCATCTGGGAGAATATTTGGTTATGGATCTCACAATGCTTTCATTCATAAGTCTTCCGTACATTGTTCTTTATCAAGACTTTTAGTTCTTTTGCTTGATTTCTTTTAGTGAGTTCATATCAGGCTGGTAATCTTGTGATTCTTGATACAATGACTGGTTGTTCTGGTTTCTCTTCCTTTCTTGGAATATTCATGTTCTTCTTTAGCTTTTGGGTTCATGTAGTTTCTTATAGATTCCATGCCCTAGAGATTCCACTTCTACCTTTTATCATAGGATCACGGATCTAGATGGACAACCAGGAATACTTTAAGGCTTTTCTTCGAAGAGGTCTTCTTCTGTAGTTGAGTTGAACACGTACTGTATTTTCATGGTTGCTACCATGGATATATATATATATATATATATATATATTTCATCATCTTCAATGGATCATAGGATTAGCTCCCTCCTAATCCTTGCTTCATGTAAGAGTGCATATAATCGACTCCCTTCGTCTGACTGAGTCCATGCTTCCGTCTTCGTCCTTATTATCTTCTACAATATATAATAGAGTCCACGCTTCCATCTGCATCCTTATTGTCTTTTGCAATATATAATTGGCTTTCTTTGTCTAATAGAGTCCACACTTATGTCTTAGTTGTCGTCATAAGTCTTTCTCCAATTTCTCTTGATGTCTAACTTCTAAGCCTCTTCAAGATTGATTATGATTTTGGCTTATCTTGTAGTAGCTTTCACATGATATATTTCATTCTTTCATGTGTAATATCTAATGATATTCATTCTTATCTTATTTTTCTTCCATAGGTATAGTTCTTCTTGGAACACATTGTTTTCCAAGAGATAGATATACAAGATATGTACAAAGATAATGTAAGCAAGATATGTACAAGAAAATAAGAAGAGTGTTGTTACCTTTTAGTAGAAGAAGTCTCTTCCATCCTGCTTAGTCTTCTTTGCAGGTTCCTTTTCTTCGGCAATCGATGCTTCGTGTTTCTCCTTCCTTTTCTTTAGCTCGGGACACTGATTTATGTAGAGACCATACTTTTCACAGTTGAAGCACTGCATTTCTGAAATGTCTTTTCTTTGCTTTGGCTTCCTTCTTGAATCGAACTTTCTTTTGTCCCTGAAGTTCTTGAATCTTGTTGTGAAGACTTGATCATCGTACTTCTTTTGAGGTTTCTCTTTTGCATTGATCCTTGATTCTTCTTGAGCACAGCAAGTCCAAAGTTCTTCAAATGTCGGGTACTCCTTCCTTGTGTTCATGCTTGCGGGAAATGCTTCCCATGTCTTTGGAAGACCATTGTGTACTATGCTCACCAATTCCTTTTATGAAGTGATCTCTTCAATAGCTTGTAGTTGATCGCTTAACTGGGAGATCCTTACAAAGAATGATGTTATGTTGTCGTCATCATTCATCTTCATGTCATGGAGCTCATTCTTCAAACTCATAACTTGTCCAATGTTTCTGACTGAGAAGAGATTTGTTAGGGCATCATACATCTTCTTCAATGAATCAAGATGGGAGATGTAGGGTTTCAAGTGGTCTTTTATGGAATCCACTATGATACCCATGGAATTGATGTCAATGTCTTTGAACTTCTCCATAGCTACAACGTTTTGCGGTTCCTTCTCTTCTCCTTCTTCAAACTCTGGCTTCACGATCTTTCCTTTCACAATATATAGTACTTTATTTTTAGCAAGGATGAGGTCAATCCTTGTTTTTCCATGCTCTAAAGTTAGAGGCTCCATCTAGCTTGTTCTCAGACTTCATAGAGTTCATCATGGCTTGCTTGACTTGGTCAAACCCTAGATTTGACCAGAAATCCAAACTTCACATCTTGGCCTTCTGAGAGTACCAGGAGAT
>ML777429.1:1899801-1932976 GCA_009831015.1 Picea engelmannii | reverse complement strand
CTTCCATCCCTTCTCTGTGTGTAGCCCACCATCTAGTTGGAGTTTCTTTTAGGACAACATCTAGTACCAACAATCTTTGTTGTTTGTGTACCTGCAACTCAAACACTATTATGAATAAACTTATATCATTCAAGCCATCATACCTGGGTGGATCACATAACTCTATCCCTATCCAGTGCAAGGATCGGGTTATGCATGCACAACATCTAGTTGAGACTACATACATTATCTATTGCCAATTCTCTAGACCTTCCTATGAATCTGATGCACACAAACTGATGTTTCTCCAACTCAGTGCACCATCTATAGTCAAGTTCACATAATCATTTATCTGCGTAGTCATGTTATACAAGTTGTCAATCTTGTTTCCTCTAGCTAGCTCTATGTGTTTATTTCCTTCCATCAGGTCCAATGGTGCAGTAACTTTCAAATATCCAACTTCAAATATCATCTCCCTCCTCTTCAATTTAATGATCGCCTCGTTATCAAAATCTCATTCCAATCCCATCAACACTGGGTATGGTTGATTTTCGTCCACGATCTCAATAACTAAAAAGCCTATTGCATTGTGCACCCCATCTATGTTCACAAGTACTCCTGTCAATCAACCAATTGGTACTATCTTATGTTGATTTGCAAGCCTTAATTGAACAAGAGACCAGACTAGCTTGGGTTTACCCATCATCTCCCAAGTTTGTTTAGGTAAAACATTTACATAATATCCCAAGTCCAATATAACATTATCCACATCATATTCTCCAATTTGTGCACTAAATTTGAATTCCTCGTTGGTCCTCTTTCGGCACAGTACCTGATTCACCACCCTATGGGCGATCGGAGTTTATCTATCTTGTGTGTAGTGATCAATCATATCATACAGTGCATTCAGCCCATTTTCATATTTCATCAATTGTACACAACTTCTCAGAAATTCTCTTAGAGTACTTAACTTCTCATTCGGCTTCATTGGCCCAGAGCGATCTCCGACATGCAATGCAGATGATGTTGATTCTCCCCAATACTATCCAATTATATCTTGTCTTACCTTCTGATATGTCACCTTTTCTTGCTAAGAATTGAACGTTGGCATAGGCCCTGCGGACTTCCATACCCATTGTTCAGTTTTCTTCCCTCCATTCGTCACAAAAACCCTTTTTTTAGCTCCTGCGCATGTAACAATGGTTATTCTCGGTCCTTCATTGTGTTTTTCAGTTGATATCTTCTGCACATTCTGGTTCGGATTCTGGTTTTGATTCTCGCTTGCTTTCCAGTTTTACACTAATTTAGGACAATCCTTTGTCAAATGATCTAATGCTCGACAATATGTGCGCATTGTACACGGATTCGGGCAGTTGTGGGCTAAACGTTCTGGTTCATTGCAGTTATAACATATGATTGGCCCTCTTCCTCCTCTATCGAAACTTCCTCTACCTCGACCTATACCAAAATTCCATATGTTCCCTAGATTGAAGCCTCTCTGATTACTATATTGTTGACCACCATTGTCTGTTGTAACATTCTCCTCTTGAATCATGTACATGTTTGAAGTACGCTCCCTCATTAAATCGAATGTGAGACAATCCTTCTTTTCATGTCCGACGGACTTTCAAAAATTGCAAAACAAGTTCCTTGGTGTACTCTGATACTTTTGTAGTAATGGAAACTCCATTGAATGATGTCCCCATGTCTTACATATCTCGCAATATCCCCCTCCTGGTAAAGGATTCAACGATCCAATCGCCAAATACTACACGAATACTCAATATTCATTCTTGTGATGGCCTTAAGTCCTACTCTTGGTACACCGGACTTGTTCTCGTTTATCCTTCCCTTTTGTAAGTTATGTCAGTTGAATCATCAACGCAACCAACTACATCTGAACTTGTGCCATCCCTCTAGTGTATCCTACAGGCGATGACTCCAATTTCATTGCAATTTCTAGAGCCTCGAGTTGCGACATAACCTTCTATTGAATCAAGGTCCTATGAATGTGTGGTAGAAGTCCTTCAATAAACCATTCTCGATGTTGCTTATCAGGGATATGGAAAGTCAGTCTACCCATCAAATCCTTGAACCTTTGATCAAAATCCCATACTAATCCAATTTGTACTTGTTTAATCTCCTTTAGTTCTATGATGTATTGTGATTCTGACTTTGGCTTCTTAAACTCTTTTAGAAACACTTGTATTATCTCTACTAATGTCATGGCCTACCCTGTAGGCATGGTACTCTACAGTTTCATGTACCAGACTAGTGCATGGCCTCTAAATGTTGTCGCTAGTTGTGAAATATTCACAGCCTCATCCTAGACGTTCTTAGCAACCCAAATAGTCTCACAAAGAAATAAATGTTGTTTTGGGTCCTCTGACCCCACTCCTTGGAACTCTGGAATTCTGAGGGTGTTTTCTACACCCACCATATTTCTTTGTGTATTTCCTCCTCTCGGTGATGCTAGTTGACTCTGACTCTGAACACTACTTCCATTTCTTTGATTTCTACTACTTTGTCCTCCTTTGCTAACTATAAGTGCTTTTGATATGTCTTCAACTGTTTCTCTTGATTGTGGTGATGCACATGGGATCATGGATTCAAAACAGGATTTGTTTTTACTAGGACTCCACAGTTCTTCTATTATATGACTGGACTGTAACTCCTCTTCTTCTCCTCTTATGTGTGGAATCTCTAATATTTGGACTATTGTGCAAGGTCCTCTCTCATCTAGCTCATTGTGTGGCTCTCCTTTCTCAAACCCAGTCTTTTTCCTCTTATACCTCCTTCCTCTATGCAGCTCCAAAAACCTTTATTTTTCCTCTGCTATACCTTCTCCATCTCTCTGCATTCTCAGTCCCTCCCTTATTTTTTCATTACTTCCTTCACTCCCTCTTATTCTCATACTCTCCTCATTTCATCCTCGGGTTCCCCTATGTGCATGAAACACTTTAGCAGTCAAACTCCATGGTCATCATGCACTTGTCACACAACAACATCTTTATCCACTTTCCTAATTATTTCATGAACCTTCCACGCTGACCCTTGAAGAAATCCCTTTATGCAACATTATATGATTGGGTACACTCTACTGCATATTTTCTAATATATCCTCCTAATATACTATCCAACCATAAATCAACTACCGGAGAAGTGGTATTACTTACAGAATCCATTTGTCTTATCGAATCAGGAGTCCAATTCCTCGGCATGGTGTTTCGATACCTTCTAGTATTCTCTACTAATATTTCTAACCACTCTATCATAATAATTGGAAATTTTCCAAAGAAATTTCATGCAAATATGTGTACACATACTTTTGCATCCATTGTTCGTTACTCATCTGAGGATTTCTATTCTCTTTTCTAGAAAACTCTCGTTCCTTCGCTTCTAACCATTCTGAGATTTTCTTCTTAGTTGGCCTCCAAAACATCCCCTTAATCACAAATTCTAAGTCCTGAAAATGGAACCATTTGTTGGCATTGTGCGTGGTTGTAAGACCCTAGTTTCAAGTTATCTTTTGACCAACAAAACCCTTCAGACACCGTCCCTTTCGGCATCACCTGCATGCGCAAATGAAGTCTCACCTGGGACTGTAGGAACCAAGTTTCTGCAGTAGTGAGGGGATGGGAGGTTATGTTCTTATTCATTATGAATTATATGTTATGTGTGTGTTATTTTGCAAGTGCTCGTATTCTATTACTTAATGGATTCCAGGTTCATATTACCATTATATTCTTGATTACTGCATAAAATCATTACTGTAACAATGCAAACCATTGCGCCATGATTACACATAAAGTAAATCTACTCTAATATGCATTCAAACAGATTCCATAAGCAAAAACACAAAAAGACATAGAACACAACATTTAACGTGGTTCACCCAACTTTGGGCTACGTCCACAACGATTGGCTTCTTTATTATGTGTTTCGTAATTGCTTCAGGATTGCACACTATGCTTACAAAGATACATCATGGTTATCTTGTCTTTCTCTTAGCCTAGCCGCTTTGCAGTGCAATCCTTTCCCTCTCTGTATCATCTCTTTAGCATTCATACATGGATTCCTCTCTTCAACAAAACTCAACAAGACAGAACTTGACAAAACCTAACAGAGGAACCCTTATTCTCCCAACCCATTACATATTTATACATAATATTTAGGGCTTAAAACCCTATATTGTTCATCCCAAAACCCTATTACAATGCATGATTACTCTAGTTAACTGGTTGTTCAGGCTGCTTTCGACAACTTTTCCGTCTGCATACTGCTTTCTATTGTTCTTGTATTTATGGAATGTCGGGTTTCCATCCTTCCTTTTCTCATGCTTTCTTCTCTTGCTTTATTCTTTGTTCTCTTCTTTATTCCTTTGTCAGCTTTATTCTTTTGTTTGTGCATTGTCTTCCTTCTGCTCATTGTCCTCCTTCATGTGCCTCAACCGAGAGCTCTCTAGCCTTCCTTCTTCTTCCGTGCACTTTTTCTATACTTGTGATTTTTATCAAAACTGTATCCAAAATTGCTTGTCCAGCACATGGAGTGTTGAGAGAACTCCAGTAGATCTTGGAGGGCCACTCTTTTTCATTAACACCTCAACAATCGTCGGCAGTAGAGCAACATCCACCACATCGGCTTGCTCCAAGAAAATAGCGGTGGGTTATCTTGTAGTTATGCAGATTTGGGGACTTGTGTTGGCGGCTTTGGCATAAGTACAAATCCTACGATAATAAGATTTAGATATTGAAGAGAAGGACGTCTTGGGTAGAGATCCATAAACCATCCATTTTTCTCATTCAAGAAACCATGATGGAAGAATAATGAGCAATCAAAACTCTGTCTCGGTCTCTTCCTGGATGGGATTTTTCTAGAAATGACGCTTAGGGTTTCTCAGGTGGTCTACTCTTTCGATGGAAAAAGGATTCCATTCATATTAATAACTCTTGGGCTATCCCACTCAACTTGGGTACCACTTTTTTTTCCTCGAAACTAAATTTCCTTTTCCATTGTATCAACATCTATGGCCCATTTTTAGAAAAGGAAATTTTTTGGGGAAAAACCCTTAAGATCTCTTTGTTCGTTGTGAGGTCATTATGGGAGGGGATCTTAATTTTTCTTTGGGATCAAGTGAAATATGGGGACCTGTTTCTTGCATCGACCCGCTCTTAGATTTTCTGATTCAAAGACTGGAGGAAGAAAGACTTTTAGAACTTCACCCAAAAAAACTCTGCCCCACCTAGAGAAATATGAGAACAAGGCAACCTCGAATATCCAAAATACTGGAAGGATTTTTGTTGTCAAAATATTTGATGGACCTAAATTTCAGAATGAAACAATGGATATCAACTAGGGGAGACTCGGACCACAATCTGATTCTTCTGGAGCTAGCCTCCCCTGCAAAAAATCCCCCTTGTCCCTTCAAACTAAATTCTTCCTAGTTCGAGGATCCCTCCTTTAAATCCATTATAAATAATTTTTGGTCCCCCTACAGTAGCTCAGATTCAGAGTCCCCCCCCCCTCCTCTTCAGTTTCTTGCAAATATAAAAAAGGTTAAGAAGGCAGACCAAGAGTGGGGAAAATAAAAGAGATATTGAGACAACACTCTTCTAATTAATACAGAGGATAAAATGAGGAATTGTATGGATTCAAAGGGCCAACAACCTCGCACTGATAGGAAGAAGGGAGAATTCAAAGCCATGGAGCAAACCTAAAGGAAGATTCTTTTGGACCGTGAAAAAGAATGACATGTTAAAATTCATGCTATGTGGCTCCAAGTAGGTGGTGATAACACCAAGTTCTTCCATAATTTTTACAACTGAAGGAAATCCATAAACACCATCTAGGAAATTGATGTTCCACAAGGGAATTCAGTTTCATCTTTTGAGGACATAGCCTCAACAAGGGTGCAACATTTCCAAAGGATATATAAACTAGAATCAAGAACACCTATTGAGTAAATTATGAAGATTTCATAATTATTCCCAAGCTTCATAGATTAGAAAGGAAATGACCAATTAATGGTTGAAATTTCAAAAGACGATCTCATACGGACCCTTCGCAGTTTCCTAAGGGACAAGAGTCTGGGGCCAGATGACATCCCAGTGGAATTCTACCTAGAATGATTTTAATTTCTTAGATCTTATCTTCTCCGAGTAGTGGAATACTCTAGAATCACGGGATAGATGCCAACTACATTTAACACAACATTTATTTCATTAATCGCCAAATCGGATAACCCTCGCTCCTTTGACTAATTCAGACCTATATCTCTCTGTAATAGTATTTATAAGATTATTTTCATTATCATAGCTCAAAACCTAAATACCTTCCTTTCCGACCATTGCGGAGCAGTTTTTTTTCCTTCAAGGTCATCAAATTCATTAAGCAAAAGGTTTGGCTCAAGAGGGCCTTCACTCCATTCACCTCAGAAAGAAAAAAGTGGTCTCATTAAAGGATTTGTCCAAAGCCTTAGACAAAGTGAGTTGGTTATACATAAGGCTCATTCTAATTCAGCTAGTTTTTTGTCATTCTTTTGTATAATGGATCCTAAATTTCATTTCAACCACCTCATTCGCCATTCTAATCAATGGCTCAACTTCCCTTTTCTTCAAAGAAGAAATAGGTTTAAGGCAAGGATGCTCACTCTCCTCTCTCTTTTTTTTGCTAGTTGTTGAAGCTTTAAGCAGACTCATAAACTCTACCTCGACTAATGGGGAACTGAAAGGCATCTTAGTTGGAATAGGTTTTACTATCTCTCACCTTATTTTTGTGGATGACATACTGATTTTTTGTGAAGTAAATCTGAGATATATGTTGTCTTTGAAATAAATTATCAACCTCTTCTCTTCAACAATAGGAATGATAATTAATCAAGACAAATCTTCCTTGTATGCATGGGGGATAACAAACCCAGATAGGGATGTTATCTCCCATCTACTAGACACACGTCTCTCTAAAGAATAGGATGGAATGAAGTATCAAAGTTTTACTCTTAAGACATGTGGATATCATAAAAAGGATTGGTTATGTTTGTTAGCAAAAATTGAAAAGAAAATAAATTCTTGGTGCAACCGATAGCTTTGTAGAGCATGTTGACTGCCATGACTCTACTAAAGACAACAAAGATCTGATTGAAGAACAAGAGCCTAAAAGGGTGATTCAAGAGGATGAAGTGATGGTGTATGATCCTCCATTTGATGAAGTCATATGATCTTCCATTCCTCCTACACAAGAAGAAGAGAATGTGGTTAGTCATTTTCCTTTTCAGGTTTTCGACCATGCATTGTTCTATTATTCGAAAGGTGAAGAAATCGAGGAACCCTTGGACGTACTAGACCCTTCATGCTACAATGAATGTGATGATGTGATGACAACATTGATGAGTTTATATTTGTTGGGAGATGCAAATGGGATGTGATTGATCATGATGGTGAGGATCCCATTTACCATATCAAAGGTCATATGTGATCGTTATTGGTTCTAATGTTTGGTAGTAAGGATATTACATGATTACGGATTTGTTTCAACCACCTAGGGAGGATTGTTTGCGGCATTCTCATGATGATTTTCAGTCATACCCTGGGGTACTTTTGAGCACTTGGATTTATTCTACGAAGAAGAGCTTCAACCATCGTTGTGTTATGATTTGGATCAAGGTAATGACATGATCAACATGGAGTAGGGTTTTTGTGACAAGAGCTCCCAACCTTTTCCTTTTCCCCCTTTTTATTTCACTATAGATGCAGTTGGGAGTTTTCAACTAACAGTTGTGTCCCTATAGGGAAGAATTTTTTTTATCCTATGATCTATTGCAAGGATCTCCAATCTCATGTACATGACCCACAAGATTTGGGTAGGAAGCAAAAAAAATTCTCTAGGCCAATTTTCACCCCTTTTTTTGTTCTTTCTCCTTCCATGGGCACTCTTAGGGTTATTCATAGGTTCCTTCTCATCCCTTCATCTCATGATAGCCTTCTAGCTGAGGATTAGGATCTGCCTTCATCTAATTTTCTTAATCTTGTCTTAGAATGGATAGGGAAGGGTCATGGTGATACCTCATGGAATGATTTTGTCCCTCCCTCCCACCTCCATGAGTTATCTTTTATCATTATGTATGATATAATGATTACACTAACTCATGTTATTTTTGTGCTTGGCTTGTCTTTATGTTGGTTTATGATGACGCACATAAGTGGATGCCTTGATACAATGTTAGCATGGTTGTTTTGGTTATATAATTATACCTAGCCTTTCTTACTAACATGGAATAATGTAGGTAGTTTAGGGTAGGCATTTGCATCCTACATTTCATGATAGTATAGTTTTCATTTAGTCTAGCTTGATTTGCATACATGCTTATGATTTACATGTTATCTTTTTGCATATTGCATCATTGCTATGTCATATTTGCATCATCATATTGATATGTTAGAATAAAAATAAATATTAGAGAATTTTCTTTTCAATCATTTACTTTTAGTTTTTGATAGTTAGCAATTTTTCATAAGAATAAGGAGTGAAAGCACCACCCTCGATGCTCTGACAATTTTTCTTGAGTGTGTAGGCATAATTCATACTAGAGATGTTTAGGTTCTCATGCACTCTACGGAAAGCACATATCCCCAAGTAGGAGCTTGATGTTACCCCCCCCAACCTAGGGGTAACTAAGGAGATTGTGTCTCAAGGCCCACAGGTAGCAGACATGGAGTGTTGAGATCCAAACTCCAGCAGATCCCACAAGGCCCCTCTTTTTCATCAGTGCCTCATCATCCATCGTCGACAATAGAGCAACATCCACCACATCATCTTTCTCCAAGAAGACAATAGGTCTTGCTTCATGAGCTAACAATTCTGGTATCATGGTAAGTGTCAATTTAATATTTTAATCATTTGAGCATGTTGCAAAGAATCATTTCTTGATTATAGAACATTTTCTTGGAATTTGTACATTTTTCATAGTTTCATATTGGTGAGTGACATGGTCTCCTAGTAAGTAGGTCACCATAGAGAAAAGGGTTACTACTGGGTGGTTCTTTGAAGTAACATCCTATCATTCTCGTCCATACTTACCACGTTCCATCATTCTGCCCCTTTTGTTTCCTTATATTTTGGGTCTTCAGGTTCATTTACCCAAGAAGGGATTGTACCTCATTTCATGGGAAGAAGGGGCTAAAGGCCCAAAGGTATTGTAGCTGAAAAAAGATAAAATCCAATCATTGTCCTTCTAGATGCTCACCCTTAGGTCCCAGGAACAATTAAATGCTTCTCCAAAAAAATGAAGGACCTGCAAAATAAACTGCATAATTAATAAGTGTCTCTCTTGTCGAGGGGGTGCATTGCGGTGTATTTTACTTTCCATTGCACATGGCACTCAATCTATCCTAGCTTCAAGTGGCATTTCGGTACTCTTTACTTTCCCTTGCATATAGTACTCAATGTTCAAACTCTAATAAATTAAATGACAAAGGGCTTGGAAAAAGGTTGCAATGAAAACGAAGGGTGTAGCACACCCTCTACAAAGCCACCCATAAATGAGACAATATGAACTCTTGTATGTCAAGGACCCCATACCTATAAGTCTTGCCCGGAAATTCACCTCACACTCACTACATGACCTAGATAGGATTCCCTTGGGAAACATCCCTTGACATGTGTGTTGGCTTACCCAATAGGGCACCATGACACCCCTCCCATGCCTAAATTAGGCAAAACTTGTAAGGCCTTTGAGCATTTGTTTAATTTGAAAAGGGCGGTTTGATGCACATGTTCGGGTGGTTCTTGTATTAGATATGGCTTAATCGGCATGATTCTTGTGACTTGTGGACCCTTGGAGGGCATATATTTTTTCCTTTGCGGGACCTTTCCCAATAAATAGGTATTCATGGGGAGATGACTTTGTTTGAATCTTTTTGGGGGATTTGGAGCCGAGGGATGGATGCTAGACCCCACGTCTAGGGAACCACCTAATGATGGACATTACACCTCAATGATTGGAGGCATTGTGTTTGGAGGCACGACATGACTAGGAGATGAGCTCCCACCTCCTCCCACTTGGACATTGACCTTTGGAGGCCTAGTGTTTCTCATCTAGCCCATGACATCACTTATGGCTTGATGCTTTGATAGAGGGGTATGACATGATGGTTTGGAACATATGCCATGATGGATGGCCTTTAGAGGCCTAGCGTTTCACTTTTCCACCTCAATGTTCCACCTTTCGGATCCAAATGTCACCCTAAAGAGGATGGCATCACCCTTTTAAGGGTTATTTTGTGTGAAAAAAAAAAAATTGTAATTATAAGGGAAAAAAATTTAGGTCGCCCCTCTTATTTTTACATTGACATTTCAAAAATTATGTTGCAAGGTCTCTTACAACTAAGAGACCTTTCCAATTCATTTTATCATAACCCATTCCTCTCACAAGAGGATAAGGACTGAAATTCTCGCCCTCTTGGGCAACATTGGCTCTTTTACTTATGCATTATCTCTTGGAGGACAATTTGTGGATGTTTCTTGGTTGATTCTTGATGGAATTTTCTACAACTAAGGTTTGTGCTTGGTTAATCTTGGTGAATTAATTGAAATCTTCAATTTCATTTCATTTATTGAATGATTATGGTATGTTTTACTTGTTCATATTGAAGGTATATTGCTTGTGTAAACCCTAAGAGAGGAGCATAAGGTGTTTCCTCCTCTCTCTAGATTATTTCATCCATTGATTTGTTAAGAAACCTCATCTAGGATAAACTCCTAAAGCCCTAAAGTGTTATCACTTTAGGAGTTGATTCTAGAAGCTTGTTGTGACAAAAAATCTAAATCCTAGAAGGGAAGCAAGATTCGCCAAAGCTCGAGGATTCTTTCACTTTAGCATTTCTTCTTGAGATTTAAGGCCCTAAGGTGTTATCACCTTGGATCTCAATCCCTACATCTTAGATGATATTGTCATCATCCTCCAAGTTGCTTTTATATTGTTGTTGTAAATGACTCCATATCCCAAGAGGCACTAGTATCATTACTCTTGTGAAGGAATTTTATCAAACAAACTCTTAAAATTTATTTTCTATGGATTTTACTAACCTTTTCTGACCCTAGCCTAGCTTAATCTACTAATTGTGTGGTTTTTTTTGCAAACCTTTGTTAGATACATCTAAACTTATACAATTTGTTTCATAATACAATCTAATCATTGGCTACCATACTAAGAAATGGATTGAAATAGTTTATAATTGATCTACTTGATAATTACTAAGTTCTCACTGTAATTTCATGCATTTCTGATCTATATTTCTTGTGGTTGTTACATAATACTAATTCTTGTTGTAGACTTCTAATTTGCTGCAATTTTGTATCAGCTAACAAATATTTTCATTTTCTACTGTCTCTTGAGGTATTACTATCATACTGGTACTTGGAAATTGATATATATTTGCTATATTTGTTCTTGTTCTAGGTAGGTACGTAAAACACTTCTCTTTGCCTCATTTTCACAGACATAGACCTTTGACTTAGGTAACCAATGAGAGAGTGCTACAAGCTTGGCTATATAACTTCTATCTGGTCCCTTAAGGTTACCGGGGATGCCTCCCCTTTGGTGGACCTCATCCATCACTAAAATGTGGGGATTTTCTACTAAGGCGACAGTGGTGGGTTATCCTATAGTTACACGGATTTGGGGACTTTTTTGGGGGGCTTTGGCATAAGTACAAATCCCGCGATAACATTTTTGTGTCGTTTTCGGGGAGAATCAAGTCATTTTTCCTCAATGACATATCTTTGGTGAGATTATCCTGAAGCCCTTATTTAACAAGCTTACCTGGCAACTCCACTGAGGGTGATTCCCTCACTTCCTTTGATGATCCTAGAAGGATCCTCTGGTGACTCCACTGATACTTTTTGAGCTATTTTCCAAGAAACAGAATTATGGCTCTCCATGAAAGATTTCCTTCTATTTATTTTGATAATATCCATGGGTATCCAAATGAGTTCAAAATTGATAAAAGATGGTTGGATGACTATCCAAAATTCGAGGGGGGTTCTCTCGTACTTCATATTTCAACATTTCTTGAGTATCTACATGAAGTATAAATAACTCATGAAGATGTACAAATAACATTATTCATATATTGCTTCCCTCTGGAAGCATAAGATTGGATCAAGGATTGTTGTAATTCAAATGGCATATCTTCTCTCATAGAACTCATTAGCATATTTATTGATTATTGGCACCCAAATTACCAAATGTATGAAGATTTTCTTCAAGATCTCACAACAGTCCTAGATGAAAAATGGTTCACCATTGAGATTGTATAAAAACTTAGGCAACCTCACAACAAGGAACCTATTGGGAATGGAGAATTTTTTAACCAACATCCTTCAAATATTGAGCATTCATTGGAAGAAGGCCTCAAAGATTGTTCATTTCCAAACGAAGATCCTGAGGAAGATATTTTTGAAGAAGGTCACCAACCCCTTGGAGAGGAGCAAGAATTATCCCATGACTCTACTGAAGACAACAAAGATATGATTGAAGAATGAGTTCCTAAAAGGGTGATTCATGAGGATGAAGTGATGGTGTTTACTCCTACATTTGATGAAGTCATCTGAGCTTCCATTCCTCCTTCACAAGAAGAAGAGAATGTGGTTAGTCATTTTCCTTTTCAAGTTTTTGACCATGCTCTGTTCTATGATTCAGAAGGTGAAGAAATAGAGGAACCCTTGGATGTACTAGACCCTTCATGCTACAATGAAGGTGATGATGTGATTGACAACATTGATGATTTTATATTTGTTGGGAGACGTAAATGGGATGTGATTGATCGTGATGGTGAGGATCCCATTTACGATATCGAAGGTCATTTTCAATTGTTATTGTTACAACAAACATATGTGGTTACTATTGATTTTGATGTTTGGAAGCAAGCATATGACATGATTACGGATTTGTTCCAACCACCTAGGGATGATTGTTTGCAACATTCTCATGATTATTTCCAATCATACCTTGGGGGATTTGATATATATTCTTTTGATAACTTGGATTTATTATATGAAGAAGAGATTCAACCACCGTTGTGCTCTGATCTGGATCAGGGTAATGACATGATCATCATGGAGCAAGATTTTTGTGACAAGAGCTCCCAACCTTTTCCTTTTTCCCCTTTTTGTTGTACTATAGATGTGGTTGGGAGTTTTCCTCATAATAGTTGTGTCCCTAAAGGGCATAATTTTTTGTAGCCTATGATTTTTTGCAAGGATCTCTAGTCTCATGCACATGACCCACAAGATTTGGGTTGGAACCAAAAAAAAAATTGTAGGCCTGGTTTGACCCCTTGTTTTTCTCTTTCTCCTTCCATGGGCGGACTTAGGGTTATTCATAGATTCCTTCTCATCCCTTCTTCTCATGATAACATTCTAGCTAAGGATGAGGATATTACTTTGTCTAATTTTCTTGATATTGTCTTAGAATGGATAGGGAAGGGTCATCACGATACCTCATTGCATGATTTTTTCCCTCCCTCCCACCTCCATGAGTTAGATTTTATGATTATGTATGATATAATGATTTATATAACTCATGTTCTGCTTGTGCTTGACTTGTCTTTATGTTTGTTTATAATGAAACACAGAGTTGGATGTCTTGATATAATGTTAGCATGGTTGTATTAGTTATATGATTATACCTAGCATTTCTTACTAACATGGAATAGTGTAGGTAGGTTAGAGTAGGCATTTGCATCCTGCATTTCATGGTAGTATAGTTTGCATTTATTCTATCTTGATTTTCATACATGCTTATGATTTAAATGTTATCTTCTTGCATATTACATCATTTCTATGTCATATTTTCATCATCATATTGGTATGTTCGAATAAAAAAACAAAATGATTAAAACAGTATTGGAGAATTTTCTTTTCAAGAATTTACTTTCAGTTTTTTGTAGTTATCAATTTTTCATAAGAATAAGGGGTGATATTGTGTGTGTGTGTGTAGGCACATATCATACCAGATATGTTGAGGTTCTCATGCGCTCTACGACGAGGACATGTCCCCAAGTAGGAGCCTCGTGTTACCCCCTAGCCTAGAGGTAACTAAGGAGATCATGTCTCGAGGCCCACATGTAGTAGACATGAATTGTCAAGATCCAGACTCCAACAGAGCTTGGAGGGCCCCTCTTTTTCATCAACGCCTCATCAACCATTGTTGGCATCATAGCAGCATCCAGCGCATCGACTTTCTCCAAGAAGACAAAAGGTCTTTCTTCATGAGGTAACAAGTTTTCTATCATGGTAAGTGTCAATTTAATATTTGAAGCATTTTAGCATGTTGCAAAGAATCATTTCTTGATTATAGAACATTTGTTTGGAATTTATACATTTTTCCTAGTTTCACCTTGGTGAGTGACATGGTCTTCTAGTAAGTAGGTCACCATCAAGAAAAGGGTTTCTATTGGGTGTCTCTTTGAAGGGTCATCGTATCATTCATGTCCATACTTACCACCTTCCATCATTCTACCCCTTTTGTTTCCTTATCTTTTGGGTCTTCGGGTTCATTGACCCAAGTAGGGATTGTACCTCATTTCATGGGAAGAAGGGGTCAAAGGCCCATAGGTATTGTAGCTTGCAAAAGTTAAAAGCCAATTATTATCCTTCTAGATGCTCACCCTTAGGTCATGGGAACAATGAAATGCTTCTCCATAAAAAATGAAGGACCTACAAAATAAACCACATAATCAATAAATGTCCTTCTTGTCGAGGGGGTGCATTGTGGTGTCTTTTACTTTCCATTTCTCATGGCACTCAATGTATCATAGCTTCAAGTGGAATTATGGTACTCTTTACTTTCACTTGCATATAGTACTCAATGTTCGGACTATGATAAATTAAACAGAAAAGGGCTTGGAAAAAGGTTGCATTGAAAACGAAGGATGCATCACACCCTCTACAAAAGCACCCATAAATGAGACAATACAAACCCTTGTATGTCAAGGACCCCATACCTCGAAGTCTTAACCCAAAATCCAACTTACATTCACTACATGACCTAGATAGGATCCCCTTGGGAAATATCCCTTGACTTGGGTGTTGGCTTACCTAATAGGGCACCATGACACCCCTCCCATACCTAAATTAGGAAAAACCTAAATTAGGAAAAACGTGTAAGGTATTTGATCATTTGTTTAATTTGAAAAGGGGGGTTTGATGCACATGTTTGGGTTGTTCTTGTATTAGATATGACTAACTTAGCATGATTCTTGTGACTTTTGGACCCTTGGAGGGCGCATAAGTTTTCCTTTGTAGGACCTTGGTCGGTGAACATGTATTCATGGGGAGATGACTTAGTTTGGACCTCCATGAGGGATTTGGAGCCTAGAGATGGATACTAGACCCCATGTATGGGGCACCACCTGATGATGGAAATTACACCTCAATGATAGGGGGTGTTTCCTCTGGAGGCACCTAGGCATGACTAGGAGATGAGCTCCCACCTCCTCCCACTTGGTCGTTGACCTTTGGAGGCCTATCATGATTCATCTAACCCATGACATCACTTAGGGCTTGTCGCGTTGATAGAGGGGTATGACATGACGTTTTGGCATGTATGGCATAGTGGATGGATTTTGGAGGCCTAGTGTTTCACTTTTCCACCTCAACGTTCCACTTTTAGGAGCCAAGTGTCACCCTTAAGGGGATGGCGTCACCCTTTTAAGGGTTATTTTGTGTAAAATTGATTTTTTTTAATTATAAGGGAAAATTTTTGAGTTTGGCCCTCTTATTTTTACATTGACATTTTAAAAATTATTTTTCAAGTTCTCTTATAACTAAGAGACCTTGCCAATTCATTTTATCATAACTCATTCCTCTCACAAGGGTATAAGGACTAAAATTTTCTCCCTCTTGGGAAACATTGGCTCTTTTACATAAGCGCTATCTCTTGGAGGACAATTTGTGGATGCTTCTTGGCTAATTCTTGGTGGAATTTTCTGCAACTATGGTTTGTGCTTGGTTAATCTTGGTGAAATAAGTAAAATCTGCAATTTCATTTCATTTATTGAATGCTTATGGTATGTTTTACTTGTTCATATTTAAGGTATATTGCTTTTGTAAACCCTAGGAGAGGAGCATAAGGTGTTTCCTCCTCTCTCTAGATTATTTCATCCATTGATTTGTTAAGAAACCTCATCTAGGGTAAACTCCTAAAGCCCTAATGTGTTATCACTTTAGGAGTTTATTCTAGAATCTTGTTGTGACAAAAAATCTAAATCCTAGAAGGGAAGCAAGATTCGCTAAACCCCAAAGATTCTTGCACTTTAGAATTTCTTCTTGATATTTAAGGCCCTAAGGTGCTAGCACCTTGGATCTCAAGCCCTACATATTGGATGTTATTATCATCATCCTCCAAGCTACTTTTTAGTTTGGTTGTAAATGACTCTATATCCCAAAAGGCACTAGTATCATTACTCTTGTGAAGGAATTTGATCAAACAAACTCTCAAACTTTATTTTCTAAGGATTTTACTAACCTTTTCTAACCCTAGCTTAGCTTAATCTACTAATTTTGTGGTTATTGTTGCAAATATTTGTTACAACCATATAAATTGTTGTAATTTGCTACATAATCCACTCTAATCATTGGCTAGCATACTCATAAATTGCTTGAAATAGTCGATAATTGATCTATCGTATAATTGTTAAGTTCTCACTATAATTTCATGCATTTATGATCTATATTTCTTTTGGTTGTTACATAATATTGATTGTTGTTGTAGACTGCTAATTTTCTGCAATTTTGTATCAGCTATCATATATTTTCATTGTCTATTGTCTCTTGGGGTATTACTATCATACTGGTACTTGGAAATTTCTATATATATGCTATATTTTTTCTTGTTCCGGGAAGGTAACAGAAAAACTTCTCTTTGCCTCAATTTCACAGACATAGACCTTTGACTTAGGTAACCGGTGAGAGGGTTCTCCAAGTTTGGCTATATCACTTCCTTCTGATCCCTTGAGGTTATTAGGGACGCCTCCCCTGTGGTGTACCTCATCCATCACTAAAACATGGGGATTTCCTACTAAGGTGGCAGTGGTGGGTTATCTTGTAGTTACGCAAATTTGGGGACTTGTGTTAGGGGCTTTGGTATAAGTACAAATCCCGTGATAACATGCTTTCAATATTGAATAGAAAGACGTCTAAGGTGCAAGCACATTTGGGCCTTAGAAATTGTTCCTCCCTTCTTGTAGTTTCATCTAGGTCAAAGATCAAATGTCTAGGGATAAAATCCTAAAGTGATAACACTTTAGGGATTTAGGGTTCTAACCCTAACAAGGAAAATTAACCAATTTTAGACAAATAAGACTTTGTGAGAGGAAGAATCACTTATATTCCTCACTTAGAGTTTCAATAAACAAGACTTATTGCAACAAAATAACAATTTCACCATAAACATCAATAGCATAAAAAAGAATTGCATAAATTTACTTACTTCATCCAAGAAACCAAGAACAGTTAACCCTAATTGCAGAAATATCCATCCAAAATCATCCAACCATCCACAAGATATCCATTCCAAGCATAGTGCATGAGAGAGAAACACCAATAACCCTTAAAGGGATGAAAATTTCAGAAGCAATCTCACAAATGGTAAGTGAATGATGATGAAATGAAAAGAGGTAGCACTAGCCTTATTATATGAGGAAAGTACTCCTCATTTGTCCACATAAAATAACAAATTTTCAATTCAAGTGGGGTCGACCCCTCATTTAACTTTTACAAATTATAAAGTGCAAAAAATAAATCACAATATCCCACACGTGTGAGATGTCAATCCCTCTTGGGAAAGAAGGAGGCCTCCAAATGCCACATGGAATCAATATGGAATTGATTGGGGGAAAATAATTTCTCTCCCCACTCAAAATAATTTCAACCATCGTCAATACCCCAGGAATCCACCAAACCCTAGAAGATGACATCATCATCAAACTAGGCCCAACATCCAAGATCTGAGTGTTGCATCCAAGCCCTGGGGAGTTGCATCTCGTCTCTACCATGTATATGATTGTTTGTTGTTGAAATGTCCCTAATCCAAGTGGGAAAAGGTCCTAGGGTACTTTTCCCATCCCATGGGCTTCCAACTCATATATGTGCCATCATGATTGAATTTGCTCCTATCAATCCCATCTATCCATCGTCCAGGGTTCCAAGGATGTCAGAGTTGGTGTCTGAAGGTTTTGAGCCACTAGATGACCCATTTCTCTCCATCACATGAGCCAGAGTCCTACAATAAAGGCACAATGTCTTGGGTACAAGCTTAGGGCATCCCTCAAAGATCCATGCCAAGGCCATCCAAAACAAAGCAACGCACAAGACAAGGTTCACAATAAACATTAGTCCTTAAAGCATGCAAAGTAAGTTGTAACTTAAGACATAATTCATCTAAACAATTCACCTCAGCATCCCCTTCAAGCATCACACCATCCCTGGAGCCCATGTGAGTTGACAAGTTTAAGTATGGGAGGGCCTTCATCCAACCCTATTAGGTGTGCCACCTATACAGGAAATAAAATAAACCAGGTAAAGGGATAGGTCCCGAGGGAAGCGAGAAATAAATAAATCCTTCAAGAGTAAGTGTGAAAGTGATATGGATTTGGGGCTTGCTTCATGGCTCATGGTGTCATTAAATTCTTTTCTATGAGCACCTTTGTGGAGGGTGCACTTGCTCTTGAGTTACCTCATTTTTAGGTGTTATTTTTTCCAAACCCCTTTATCAGCCATCTTTCTACTCCACTTTATCATATTTGCAAGTCCCCTTTTATAAGGTTTCAATCTATAGCATTTCTATTTGGGACCAGGGTGAGCATTGAAAGGGTAGAGCTCAAGTTTGGACTATCTTTTGTTAGTACTTTTCTATATTCCTTTCTTTCTTTAGCATCATTTTCTTATTTTTTTATTAGCAAATGAAATCAACCTTTGGGCCTTCATCCCCTCTTCTCATGAGAGAATGGGCCATGACCCATTACCGAAGTTTAGTTCACTATGAGAGTCTCTAGAATGGAAAATGTTAAGTATGGTGGGGAGCATAATGTTACCCTTGTGAGGGCCCCCTAATAGTACCCCTTTTCCCTAGGCGGTGACAACATGAGACTTGGGCATAAAAGCTTACCACCAAGGTGAAACAAGGAAATTGACACAATTTCCCTAGCCAATGATCCATTATCCAACTTCAACCAAAGATCCTCATCCACATGCCCAAAAAATTAAGCACAACACTTTGCATGAAAGGATTAACATACCTCATGGAGATGATGGCTTACCATCTCCCATAATCTGGGTTGTTTGGATGTGATGAGCATTGGTTGACCTGTAGTTGTAAAGGTGAATGAGGGGGGGTGATGGGATTCCATATGTGGACATGTTTATCACCATCATGGTCGGGATCATGTTCTACATTGTGGGCCACAAGACATGATCTCCTCTAGTTACCCCTAGGCATGGAGGGGTAACATTTGGCTCCAACATAGAGACATGTGCTCATTGTAGAGCGCATGAAAATATCAACATCTTTGGTTGTCCAAGACCTGAAATCCTACACCCAATTTAAATGATGGCACCCTTTAGAAGTATCCTTCATTGGATGTGATCCACCAGCGTTAGTGATAAATCCAAAACCATGCTGAAAAGAAAAAATTTCACTAAGCTACAAAATCATAAAGAAATACAATGATCAAGTACAATTTACTAATATGTATTCATTATGTACAAATGAGAATGTAGTATGTACACAAGAAGATGCAAAATTTACTAGCATGAATGCATGATGCAACATTTATACAAATGCAATGCAAGATGCAAATGGCCTACCTACACTAATCTATGTTAGTTGAACTGCTAGGTATAATCATATAACCAACAAAACCATCCCAACATTATATCAGAATATCTACCCATGTGCTTCATCATGAACCACAACAAGGATAATTCAAGCACAAAAAGATCATGAGTTGGGACATGCACCATACCATAACTATTCATAAAATTCAACTCATGGAGATGGGAGGATGGGACAAAGTCATGCAAAGAGGTATGACCACAACCCTCCCCTATCCATCCCAGGACAAGGTTGAAAGAATTAGACAAAGGAAAATCCTCACCCTCATCTACAAAGGAATCACCTGAATATCGAGAAGGGATAAGAAGGAACCTAAGGAAAACTCTAAGGTTGTCTATGGAAAAAGAGAGCACAAGGTAATCAATGAAATCGGGCCTAGAGGAAAAAAAAATCTCCCAACCCAAGGCTCGTTGGTCTTGTGTGTGAAACTAAAAATACCTACAACAAACCATAGGTTGAAAACAAATCTTCCTTAAAGGAAAATGACTACCAAAGGGAAAACCCCCAACCATATCTATAGAGGAATAGCAAGAAGAAAAAGGAAAAGGTTGGAAAGTCTCATCAAAAAAATCTTGCTCTAGGTCAATCGTGTCCTTACCCTCATCAAAGTTAGAGCACAACAATGGTTGAAAATATTCTTCTTAGAATAAATCAGAGCTCTCAAAAGGATATGTCTCAAACACTATTATAAAATGACATCATCACCTTTGTTATAAAATGAAGGGTCTAATGCATCCAAGGGTTCCTCTAACACATCTTCACTTTCTAAATCATGAAATGAAATAACATCAAAAACTTGTAAAGGAGTATAACTTATCACTTTCTCTTCTTCATGTGCAAGAGTAATGGAGGCTTGGATGACTTCATTGAATAGATAAAATACCTGGGCTTTTTCTTCATGAGGAGCCTCTTCGTGGATTAGGTATTCAACATGGTGTGTTTCATCAAATTGTTCTTCTTCGACATATTCACAAGGAAACTCATCTTCATGTATTTGGTGTTCTTCCTCATGATTCACCTCTTTAGTGTCTCATTCTTCAATAATGTCTTTGGTGTCTTCAATGGATTCATGAGGTGATTCCTACTCCTCGTCTTGAATCTTCTCTTCAACTTCTTACTCGTCAGTGGATTCCTCATCTTCCTCAACAGGGATAGAAAATAACCCTTCTCTTTGGAGGTCCACCATGAGATCGTCGAGAGTGTCTTCATATCTTTGTGTTCTCAGGGCCCACCTCTTGAGGAATTTCTCAATGAAGATTATAAGAGAATATATACTCTTTGGATTGAGAGTATGCTTAACCCAGTCCTTTTGTCTTGTTTCCAGAGACAAAAAAAACAATATTATCAATACATCTTGATGTGTCACATCTATCTCTTAAACATACATCAAGAAATTCACAACATGAATAATATCCAAGGACGGTCTCCATCAAATTTTGTACAATTATTCCCCCAACCCGGAGAAAAGTGATTTGAGTATCCTGGAGCATCTTCAATATCCAGGGAGGGAAACATTTTATGAAGTGACCATGGTGCCATAATTCCATTACTTAAGAGTGTACAATATCACAAAGTTGAGATTAGTATGACACCTTGGAATATATCAATGGTGTCGCTAGATGATCCCTTTAGGCTCATCAAAGGAAGGTGAGGGAACCACCCTCAGTGAGTTCGCTAGGTAAACTTGTAGGGTAAGGGCTTCAGGATAAGTTTACCAAAGATATGTCATTAGGAGAATGAATCAATCCTCCCCCAAAATGGAACCAAAATGTTCTCTCAGTTTTTACTTGTGCAAAGTCCACCACAAGATCCCCAAATATTATGTAATTATGGAAGAAACTACCATTGTCACCTTAGTAGAATCTTCCAGCATTTTAGTGATGGAAGAGGTCCACCACAAGGGAGGCTTCCTTGGTGACCTTGAGGATCAAATAACAAGTTTAGTAGCCAAGCCTATAGCCCCCTATCTTGATCACCAATTTGTTGGTCTAGGTCTAGGAAAGAGAAGAGGTTGAAGGTGATTTTTTTTGTACCTGTCTGAAACAAGAACACTTTGCAGCATATATATAACAACTTCCAAGGTAAAGTATGCAATAAAGACTTGTTTCAGAAACTAGACAATTTATATTGCTATGGTTGTTGCAAATTGCAACAGTAAACCAGTCTTATAACAATAATGAGTAATTTTTGTAAGAGAAGAAATCAATAGTGCTCAGAAATACCACAATTGACCATGGAAAGTAAGCATACAACCAATGAAATGTTATCCAATTTTTAGAGGAAATTTCTGAGTGAGTTAATACACCGTTAGATGAGTGTATGAAGCAAATAAATGTAGTTTTAGATGGTTGTAGCAAACTTTTATAACAACAACAAGTAATAAACTGAGTTTTCTAGGGTTAGAATTAGTATAGTTGGTAGGATACTTGACAGTTTTGAGAGAGAGTGTTTATCAATGACTTTCACCACAAGAGTTGCTTCAAAACTAATGATTTTCTAGGAATATGGGGTCTAAAATGCATCCAAGCTTAAGGGTTGATCTACTTGAAACCAAGAGGTAGGATATAAACCCTAAGGGGCAAGCACATTTGGGCCTTAGGCTTTATATCTTGAGGAGAAATATGTCTAGAGTGCAAGCACATTTGGGGCTAGAAATTGTTCCTCCCTTCTTGTAGCTTCAACTAGGTCAAAGATAAAATTCCTAGGGATAAAATCCTAAAGTGCTAGCACTTTAGGGATTTAGTATTCTAACTCTAGCAAGGAATTAACCAATTTTATACAAATAAGACTTTGTGAGAGGAATAAGCACTTATGTTCCTCTCTTAGGGTTTCAATAAACAAGACTTCTTGCAACAAATTTCACCATAAACATCAATAGAATAAACAAGAATTGCATAATTTTACTTACTTCATCCAAGAAACCAATACCATTTAACCCTAATTGAAGAAATATCCATCCAAAATTATCCAAACATCCACAAGAGATCCATTCCAAGCACGACGCATGAGAGAGAAAGACCAATAACCCTTAAAGGGTTGAAACTTTAAGAAGTGGTCTCACAAATAGTGAGTGAATGATGATGAAATAAAAAGAGGTAGTGCTAGACTTATTATATGAGGCTATCACTCCTCATTTGTCCATGTAACATAATAAATTTTTTATTCAACTGGGGCCAACCGCTCATTTAACCTTTACAAATGCCAAAGTGAAAAAAATAAATCACAATAGCCCACACGTGTGAGACATCAAGTCCTCTTGGGAAAGAAGGGGGATTCCAAAGGCCACGTGGCATCAATATAGAGTGGAGTGGAGTAAAATGATGTATCTTCCCACTCAAAATCATGCCAACCATCGTCAATACACCAGGAATCCACCAAAACCTAGCTCTATCAAACCCTAGATTATGATGTCATCATCAAACTAGGACCAATGTCCAGGATCTCAGTGTTGCATCCAAGCCCTGGGGAGATGCATCTCATCTCTCACATGTCTTTGATTGTTTGTTGTTGCAACATCTCTAATATTGGTGGAAAATAAGGTGTGGGGTACTCTACCCATCCCATGGGCTTCCATCCCATTTGTGTGCCAAAATGACTGAATTTTCTCCTACCAAGACCATATGTCCATCGTTAAGGATTCCAAGGATGTGAGACTTTGTTTTTTAAGGTGTTGAGTCACTAAATGAACCATTTCTCTCCATCACATGTGCCAAAGTCCTACAATAAAGGCACAATGTCCTAGGTACAATCCCAGGACGTCCCTCAAATAACCATGCCAGGGCCATCCAAAACAAAGCAAAGCACAAGACAAGGTTAGCCAAGGTTCCCAAGAAACGTTAGTCCTTAAAGAATGAAAATTAAGCTTTAACTTAAGATATAATCCATATAAACAATTCACCTCGATATCCCCTTCAACCATCACAGCAGCCCAGGACCCCATGTGAGTTGACAAGTTTAAGTATGGGAGGGCCTTCATCCAACCCTATTAGGTGTTCCACCTATATAGTAAATAAAATAAACCAGGTAGAGGGGTAGGTCCCGAGGGAAGAAGGAAATAAAGAAACCCTTCAAGAGTAAGCGTGAAATTGATATGGTTTTAGGGCTTACTTTATGGCTCATGGTGTCATTAAATCCATTTATATGAGCACATTTTTGGAGGGTGCACTTGCTCTTGAGTTACCTCGTTCTTAGGCGCTATTTTTTCCAAACCCCTTTATCATCCATCTTTCTATTCCACTTTATCATATTTGGACTGGATTTTTTCAGTCCTTTTCTATATTCCTTTATGTCTTTAGCATCATTTTATTATTCTTTTATTGGCATATGAAATCAACCTCTAGGCATTCATACCCTCTTCTCATGAGAGAATGGAACATGACCCATTACCAAAGTTTAGTACACTATGAGAGGCTTCAGGATGGAAAGTGTCAAGTATGGTGGGGAATGGAAAGTTACCCTTGTGAGAGCCCCCCAGTAGTACCCCTTTTCCTTGGGCAATGACAACACAATACTAGGGCACAAAAGCTGACCACCAAGGTGAAACAAAACAACTTACACAATTTCCCAAGTTAGTAATCCATTATTCAACTTCAACCAAAGACCCTCATCTACATACCCAACGAATCAAGCACAACACTTTGCATAAAAGAAGGACTAACATACCCCATGTAGATGATGACTTACCATATTCCATACTCTGGGTTGCATGGATGTGATGGGCATTGGTTGAACTGTAGTTGTAAAGGTGAATGAGGGCAGTTGTTGGATTTCCATCTGTGGACATGTTGATCATCATCATGGTCAGGATCGTGTTCTCCATTGCGGGCCAAAAGACATGATCTCCTCTAGTTACCCCTATAATGTCCCTTTTCCCGATGATGACTTCAGCAGGGAGAAACTTATTAATCTATATGTTCACGTAGACTATAGTCGAGAGGAAAAAAGGGAATAACACCTTTATTTGATTTCGTTTAACCAAAATTCTAAAGTGAAAGTGACATTAGATAGTAAAAAAAGAGAAAAAGGTGTTTTATGTGACCTAAGTTATTGTTAAAGATAAAACTTAGGAAAATTCACTTTATTAATTAAAGTGAATGTGGAATTAGATGAGGGTTGAGTATAAAGGAGGAAAAGCGACCTAATTCCACTATTATGAGAATTGGACACCATAGGAGAAGACATGCGACTTTTTGATGTTTTTTGGATTTATGGAGGAAACCACCACCATTGATAGATTTTGGTGTTGAAAGACATACCCTAATCCATTGGAAGAATCACTTGGATTCTTCATCAGTATTCAGAGTACAGGATTGGATCCTTCCTCAAGGATTCACATCAATTATAGGTCCAATATTCAGGCATATTCATATCATAGATATAGTGTGGATTTATCTTCGCATGATGAGAGTTTGGAGGAGGATTGACCACTCAGATAGATCGCTAGGCTTGGAGAATCAGGGCGAACCTAAACCTTGGAAACCCATTTGAGAGGGAGATAGAGCGCTTCCATTGGGACAAATCCCATCATTTTTCGATGGTTATTTATCTTGGGGCATCATTTTCATCAGTAGTCATTTCATGGGTTATCCTAACAGTGGATTCATAGATCTGGCAATGCAGCAACAAGCTCCCAGAGGCTAGAAACTTACTCTTGAGCTAGAGTGAGTAATATAGGGAGAGGGGCAAGCCATTTGAGAATGATCCCATCAGATTCTGAGGATTATTGCTATCAATTCTCAGTTTAAACTCAGATCCAGTAGTTCGACATCATGTTTTGGAGTGCATGCAATGTTTTCTTCCATGCATGCAGCAGATTCGACTTGCATGTTATGGATCTACCATCACATGTTATAGATCGATATTCTACTTGACTTTCCTTGTATTATAGGCTAGATTTATCTTTATGAAGATCTAACAGAAGAATTTTTGAATTGTATTTCAGTATTTCATTATATTGTCATTTGTTGTTGATTAATAAATACAATGAGTTTGATTATGGATCCAAAATACTATGCATGCTTCGCATGAGATTGAAAAACTAATCAGATGCATCCAGAAACCTCATAAACTCAGTCAGAAACCCCCAGTGTATCATATCTACTGAAGAAATCCAAAAATTAGTAGTTAATATCTAGATCTAAGGAACCAGGATATTACAGTGGTATCAGAGCATTCTTCCTCCCAGCCTATGAGGAAATGCTTGACTCATGAATCCATGATTCCAGGAACAAGTGAAGAGTACCCAAAGGGCTCGGGTCACATAGGAGACGAGTACATTCAATATCGTAGGGGTCACACTAGAGACATAAGGGACAAAAATAGAGAAGACGACACCCCCTTCCACATCCACTAAGATATAGAAGCAGAGGTAGAGGAAAGAGATCATATCATCTCAGAGACAGAGGCAAAGTTACCGAGAGAGATATGGGTGATAGAAGTGACTTTCCGGGGGGCAGTGGGAAAGGCCCAGAGATCCCTTATGACATTACCAAAACTATATTGAATGATCTCGCTAGAGGACAGTGGAGCATGATGAATGTCACAACACAGATGGCAATTAGTTCACAGATGATCCAGAACATCTTGGGCACGATTGGTGCCAACCTAGCAGGTGGAGAGAGTGGTTCCATGGGGTACCAAGTAGGTGGAGCGAGTGGTTCCTAGTGGGAATGAAGCATGGTCGAGTGGAAATCAGTCACCCACTCATACCTATACTTCAACGGGAAAAATTCCCATACCACTTTACCCTCAGTTTCAGGGAGAAAATCATATTGAACAACCATGACAGGGGCAGTATATTTGACAGCTAGGATAAGGGCAAACAGGACCAAGAGATCCATTTGCAAAGTACATGAGATATTATTTGGCATTAGGACTGAAATTCCACACTGATATGAGCTTGATGGACTATTGTTCGATCAAATATCGAAACAGACCCAAAGAAGCACAGAGGGGTAGCATGCATCCGCAAAACATGGACTTTATCAAGAAAGTTGGGAAACTAACGATCCCCTCTTTTGATGGATCTACTAGGTATTCATCTTAGGCATGGGCGTAAAATATTTACACATACTTCAAGCTTAATCAGGTGACAGAATCAGAATATATAAGCTTCATCGTGTTACACTTGGAGGGGGAAGCCCACGAGTCGTGGCATCATGGATTGGTGACCTTGGGTCACAATCGTATCATGTCCTACATGGATTTCACCAAGAGGTTGATGGGAATATTTGATTAAAGGTATCTAGAGCTTCACTTCATGGACTTGACACAGTTGCGACAGACCGGATCATCACAATCCTTCATTGCAGAGTTCCAGAGGAAGGTTGTAGCAGTGAATGACATATATGAGCACAGATTGGCGATGCTCTTTACATAAGGGTTGACCGAACCATTGAGAGGTTGGGTGAAGGCCTTCAAACCTCACACCCTAAATGATGTCATTATGTGCACTAGAGATATGGGAGACTCGGTACATAAACCAAGAACATTTTCAAAACCATTTGTTCCACAAAATAACATGGATCAGAAAAAACCTCAAAGGGAATGGAAGGGTAAAGAAAAACTTGATGATGAGACTAGGCATGAGCTTATGAGGAAGAAGTTGTGTTTCACTTGCATAGAGTTGTGGGTCCCAGGCCACAGATGCATGGGAAAGGGGAAGATTCATTACATTGAGGTAGCATCAAACAATGAGGAAGAGTAGGAGGTCAGACCTACACCAAACATTGATTCTTCTAGTTTAGAGGAGGAGCATGTACATGAGGAGTGATAGCCTCTAGATAAACCACAACCACAGGTAAGACCAAAAACACGTGAGAAGGAAAAACCATGAGTACCAATGAAAGGTGGAGTCATAGCAACCCTTTAAGGAGTACCCATATATGATACCATTATGCTCAAATAACACATCCAAGGACAACGTGTCACGACACTAGTAGATGGTGGGGAAACCCATAATTTTATTGACACAACATTAGTATCCAAGAGAGGATTGTAAATGAAGGAGTTTGAGGGGTTCACTGAAGTAGTGATACACCATGACATGTTTAGACATGGTACCCGATATGGAAGTTAAACTAGGTAACTACACCTTGACAGACACCTTTTATGTAGTTGACTTATTAGAGATTGATGTGGTATTGGGTGTTTAGTGGTTGTACTCACTAGGCAAGATTAGTACCAATTATCAGACTTTGACGATTAGCTTCAAATATGTGAACGGTATAAAGGTGGTATTGAGGGGAATTTCTATAGGAGCACTCAGGAAAGTGTCATCAAAGAGGATGGAGAGGATTTTCAAACACGGGGATGTGGTGTATGCAGCTAAATGCTTGATTACCATGCAGAAAGAATCAGACTATAGATAGAAGTATCAGACAGAGATCAAGGAATTATTGAGTCAGTATGAGCCAGTATTTGGACCGATACCCCCAGGGTGATCGCCTGACAAAGTATTTGAGCACATGATTGAGATGGAGTAGGGTGCAACACTAGTGATCACCGCACCATATAGGAATCCTAGGAGATTCAAGGATGAGAACGAAAAATCAATCAATGAATTGCTTACGATGGGGCACATCATGCCTAGTACTAGTCCATTTGCATCTTTCGTGGTATTGGTTATGAAGAAGGGTGGCACGTTGAGGATGTGCATAGACTATCATGCACTCAACAAGAAAACAATAAAAAATAGATACCCCATTCCACACATAGATGAGTTGATGGATGAATTACATGGGGCAATATACTTCTCAAAGATAGATCTTTGCTCAGGCTACCATCAGAT
This sequence comes from Picea engelmannii, assembly GCA_009831015.1. Lineage (NCBI taxonomy): Eukaryota > Viridiplantae > Streptophyta > Pinopsida > Pinales > Pinaceae > Picea > Picea engelmannii. Next base: position 1,904,318 of record ML777429.1, on the reverse strand, counting down.
TCACATCAGCGAGCAAGATATTGAGAAGATAGCTTTCAGGTTCCACTTTGGGCATTTCAAGTTTTTGGTTGTGCCCTTCGAGTTGACCAATGCACTAGCAACCTTATAATCTTGCATGAACCATATTTTCAAAGTTCAGTTGCGGAAGTATATTTTGGTCTTCTTCAATGACATCTTGATATACATCAAGACTTGGGAATAAAATTTGAAGAACTTATATTAGGTACTAAGCATCATGCAATCTCAATCGCTCTATTCCAAAGAATCCAAGTGTGAATTTGGTATGAGATAACTTATGTACCTAGGCCACATCATCAGCGAGCAGGGGGTGCAGGTACACCAAGAGAATATTAGGACCATTCTAGATTGGCCAACACCCAAGAACATCACATAGTTGAAAGGGTTCTTTGGGTTATGCAGTTACTACAGGAGATTTGTGAAGGGGTTTTCATAGTTGGGGGCAACACTCACGAAATTGAATAAGAAGGTATCTTTCAACTAGACCAAAGAATCACAAAAGAATTTTGAAAAGACAAAGGAAGTGATGAGCATGTGCTCAGTGTTGTCAATTCTTGACTTCACAAGGTAGTTTGATGTAGAATGTGACGCATCAGGGTATGGAATTGGAGCAGTATTTATGAAGGGAGGCCACCCCATAGCCTTCGAGAGAGAAAGAAACTCGAGGGGATAGAAAGAATCCATTCCATCTATGACAAGGAAATGCTAGTTATCATGCATGCCTTAACCAAATTCAGACAGTATTTAGTAGGCAATTGATTTGTGGTAAAAACAAATTATAATAGCGTAAAGTATTTCTTAGAACAAAAATACCTTAGTGAGAGACAACATAAATGGGTCACAAAGGTCCAAGCCTTTTACTTTGACATTGAATATGTAAAAGGAAATAAAAATGTAGAAGCATATGCCTTATCCAGGAGACTCGTGAGTTGTTCATTAATGGATATATCTACAAACTCGAAGGCTCATTTATTAGTGGAATACTCAAAAAATAAATTATCCTATGAGGTGTTGGATGGAAAATTTGTGGATGAGAGGTACAAATCATTAGATGAGGTCACCTTCTATAAGGACCGAATCTACTTAGCTCCATAATTTGAACTCAAGAGAAATATTCTAATAGTATTTCATGATTCACCAGGACACCGGGGATATTTCAAAACATACAGACAGGTCAAGGAGAGATTCTCATGGAAGGGTCTCAAGGATGATGTGTTGAAACACGTCCAAGAGTGTGTGACTTGTCAGCAGAACAAGTCAGAGCAAACACACCCTTGAGGTTTACTTCAACCTCTACCCATTATGGATCAGAAATAGGAGAGAATTTCCATGGGCTTCATTACAGGGCTACCTAAGGTGTAGGGTAGATACTGTATATTTTTTTAGGTCAATAGACTGACCAGGTTTGTGCATTTCTTTTCAATTCCCACAGAGTACAAAGCGAACCAAGTTGCATAGCTATTCTTCAGAGAGATTTTCATACTTCGTGGATTGACAAAGAATATAGTCAGTGATAGATATGGATGATTCATCAATGCATTATGGCAGGAGTTGTTTCGGTTGGTGGGAACAAAGTTGACCACGAGCACTAGTTACCACCCACAAACAGACAGGAAAAAAGAGATAGTAAACAAATGGGTGGAAGGATATTTGAGGAACTATGTAGGGGGGAAGTAGAAAACATGGGTGAAGTGGCTCCACATGGGAGAACATTGATACAACATGACACATCATATGTCCATCGGGGTGACACCATTCAAGGCCTTGTACAGGTATGATGTACCATTATTCATAGAAGCAGTATTTGGGGATAGCAGGGCCCCCAGAGCCAAGGATTGGATAGAGGAGAATCAGGAGATCCTCAAAATCCTGAAAGAGAATTTACAAGCAGCACATAACCAACAAAAATTATATGTATATAGACATCGGGTAGAACGTAGTTTTGAGGTGGGAGACTTAGTATTCTTGAGGTTGCATCTGTATAGAAAGTCTTCCTTGAAGATAAGCAGAGAAGAAAATCTTAAACCCCGATTATATGCACCATACAAGATCACCATGAGGGTGGGAGAAGTGGCTTACGAGTTAGAGATACCAGAAGGAAGCAAGATCCATAATGTGTTCCACGTTTCTTGCCTCAAAAAGGTTGTGGGACAACATATTACCACTTTTGAGGATTTTCCACCATTGGATGAGGAGGGCTAGTTGGAACTAGTACCAGAGGAGGTCTTGGAGCACAGGAAATGAAGATTGAGGAGTTGGATCATCATGGAGTGCTTAGTCAAATGGAGGGGAATACCCGTTGAGGACGCCACATGGGAAGGAGCTCATATCCTAGAGCACCCTAGCTTGATATTACTTAAGGAAAAGCAATCTCGGGAAGGGAGGAATGTAATGTCCCTTTCCCAATGATGACTCTAGCAAGGAGGGACTTAGTAGTTTATATGTTCCCGTAGGAAAAAAGGGAATAACACCTTTATTTGATGTCATTTAACCAAAATTCTAAAGTGAAAGTGACATTAGATAGTAAAAAAAAGAGAAAAAGGTGTTTTAGGTGACTTAAGTGATTATTAAAGATAAAAACCTAGGAAAAGTCACTTAATTAATTAAAGTGAATGTGGAATTAGATGAGGGTTGAGTATAAAGGAGGAAAAGCGAACTAATTCCACTATTATTGAGAATTGAGTTGAGAATTGGACACCAGAGGAGAAGTCAGGTGACTTTTTGATGTTTTGTGGATTTCTAGAGGAAACCACCACCATTTATAGATTTCGGTGTTGAAAGACACACCCTAATCCATCGAAATAATAACTCAAGTTCCTCATCAATATTTGGAGTATAGGATTGGATCCTTCCTTAAGGATTCACATCAGTTACGGGTTTAGTATTCAGGCAAATTCATATCAGATATATAGTGTGGATTTATCTTGGCAATGTGAGGGTTTGGAGGAGGATTGACTACTCAAATAGATTGCCAGGCTTGGAGAAGCAAGGTGAACCTAAACTTTGGAAACCCATTTAAGAGGGAGCTAAGGCACTTCCACTGAGACATATCCCATAATTTTTTGACGTTTATTTCTCTTGGGGTGTCATTTTCATCAGTAGTCAGTGTGTGGGGTATCCTAGCAGTTGATTCAGAGATCTGGTAGTGCAGCAGCAAGCTCCCAGAGGCTAGCGATTTACTCTTGATCCAAAGAAAGTCATCTAGGGAGAGGGATGACCCATTTGAGATCTATCCCATCAGATTCCAAGGAGTATTGTCATCAGTTCTCAGTTTCCAATCAGATCTGGCAGTTCGACATCATATTCTAGAGTGCATGCAGTGTTTTCTTCCATGCATGTAGCAGATTCGACTTGCATGTTATGGATCTATTGTCACATGTTATAGATCGGTATTCTACTTGACTTTCCTTGTATTACAGGCTAGATATATCTCTGTGAACATCTAACTGAATATTTTTTGAACGTTTTTTTAGTATTTCATTATATTGTTATTTGTTGTTGATTAATAAATACAATGAGTTTTATTATGGATCCAAAATACTATGCATGCTTCGCATGAGATTATAAAACCAATCAAACACATCCAGAAACCTCATAAACTTAGTCAGAAACCTCCAGTATATCAAATTTGCAACAGAAATCCAAAAATTAGTAGTTAATATCCAAATCCAAGGATTTGGGATATTACAACCCCTAAGCATGGGGGGGCTAACAGTCCCAAAAGGAATATTAAAAAAAATCAAGAATATAGTGCATCATTTTCTCTGGTTAGGGCCAACATAAAAGAAATATCTTATGTTGGCCTCTTGGAAAAATATAGCCACTCTAAAAAAGATGGGAGGTTGGGGATTGATGAATATTTTTCACTTTGCAAGAGCCCTAGTAGCAAAGAATGTCTAGACACTAATACAAGGTACCAATTTATGGTCACAAGTACTAAAGGCTGAATATTTCCCTTAGGAAAACACGGTCCATTGGATTAGGAAACCAAACAAATCCATACTAAATGGATCGATAATTTGGAAGGCATTGCTTTCTTCCTTTCCCATAGTTTGAAATTGGTTAATTTGGAAAGTGAGCATAGGAAATCAAGTCCTTATTGGCAAGGACCCTTGGGTTGGATGTGGCAATAATCATCTCCTCTCACCACAATTAATTCAATTTCTTAACAACAGGGGTTTCTTTTTTCTCAATCAAATATATGGCAAGGGGATCTTGTATCACATCAAGGAATATGGTTGAATGGGAAAGAGATAAATATCGTAGATAATATGAATCCCGGTTAGACAAATTACATTAAAAATCTCAGACGAGGAGGACAAGCTTATTTGGTCCCTGATCCCTTTGGGTGTTTACAAGCCAAAGATAGGATATCAATCGACTACCATAGAGGGATGGGAAGATCCCTCAAGAACTATGACCTTAGGAATTTTGACCTCGGGAACTATTACCTCAAGAATTATGACCTCATGAACTATGACCTTAGGAACTATGGCCTC
>ML777429.1:1848138-1889551 GCA_009831015.1 Picea engelmannii | reverse complement strand
CCCCCTAAATTTTTTCCCTCTAATAGTTTCCCTTCAAAATTAAATAAATATTTTACTCTATTAATTCACTATTTATTAGTCAATTACAATATTTTTCATGTTTTTTTAATTTATATCACACTCATCAAAGTTTTTACTTATCTCATATTCAGTAAACTTAACAATAATTCATATAATCTTTGGTATATATACACATTCTTGTTTTATCTTTTTACATTGCATTAAATATTGGGTAGCATTTGTTAAATAGTCTGGAGCAATCTAGAAGGGAGAAACATCAAATAGGCATTCGACATGGAGAATTTAATGTTTCAGAGGTTAATATTTTTTTTAACTACTACCATTTTCAAAAAAAGAAAAAGATCAACTTTGAATTATATGAGATGTTTTTATGCGAAAGTCATCAAAAACCCTAAAGTATATGAGATTTTTTATATTTTTTTCTAAATAAATCAAAAGTTTAAAAATATTTTTCGATCTTTTTGAAAGAAATTTTAGCAAAAGATTTAAGGTTTTAAGAAGAAAAAAATGAAAAAAGAAAACAAATTTTAGACTATATTTTATAATTTTTTATAGTTTTTTTATTTTTTCAGTAATTTTATTGTAGATCTGACTCGTGGGGGTTGTTGTGGGTGATTCTCAGCATCACCCCTCCACACGGGACCAAGTATTTTCCTACGAGGGCGTTGGAGGTGATGCCAAGAATCACCCCCATCCCCCCGTAGACCAAGACTTAGCCCTACGACAACAGTCTATCGGTCGGTGTGCGGGGGGGGGCAATGTCAGACATCGCCCTCAGGGCTAGACTAGTAGAGATGGGGATGGAGGGTGATTTCGGACATCGCCTCCAGCACCCTCGCGGGGTAAACTAGTAGAGATGGGGATGGGGTGAAATGTCAGGCATCGCCCCCAATACCCCTTCGGGTCAGGTAATTGTTTTTTTTAATTCAAATCTTATAGATGATTTTATTATTTTTTATTATAGTGTAAACATTTTTCCATCATTATTATAAAGACATAATTTATTTATTTTATTTTTCATATAGGAAAAATGAAATCAAAGAAAATATATGTGAATGTATCTGGACCAAGACTTGCAATAATGGCATCCAAAACTGCAGTTGGGGCCTTCATGAGTGATAGGAAACAAATTGATAACACATTTGTTCAAAGTCCAACACTTGAGCTCTCAAAAGAAATGAAGAATGTTAGAGAGTGGAAATATGTCGAAGGTGAAAAGAGAACGAAACATTATTGGTTTGTTAAAGACAGACAAGGCAACAATGGAGATTATATATATGTGTATTGTGTCGATTTTGAACATGTGCAGGGAAATTATCAGGCACTTGGTTTGTTACGAGATATATGTTTGGTGTCAGATACGGAGATTGTGTATGCACTCGTGAAACAAGGCAGGACATATATCAAGATAAGATATTGTTTCAAATTGAGCAATTATAACATGGAATAAAGTTTTACATAATTATATGCATCTATCATGCAAGACATTGAGAGAGGCAAAGTAAGTTTGTTTATTCTTATTTTTGTATCATGTATTATTATAAGTATCATGATAATTTCTAAATCGTATTTAACACCGAAATGTTATATTTTATTTTTACGGGATTTTTCTATGCAACTTTCACATATGTTAGTGGGGATTTATTCTACAGAGAAAAATAGCATGGAAGTAATCAATGTCTTTCAAATCGATAAGGCATAAGAAGGAAGGAAAAATAAACAAAGAGTAACCAAAGTTGAAGCCACAAGAGTGGACACACAAGAACAAGAAAGAAGAAAAAATGTAATCATTCTAAAAGGGCTAGAAAGGTTACATTTGAACATGTGGAAACTCCAAATGAAGATGTTGTTGAGATTAATGTTAATGAGGTTATAAATCCTTCTCATAAAAAAGAATAAACAAAAGAAACGCAAAAGAACTATGCTCAAGGATGATCCCATTCCTATTGATTATGAAGATATAGTTGATTTAGATGAAACCCATTTAAATCATAAGAGGAGGAAATCAAATGTTGTTGATGATGAAGAATTCACGGTTAACTCTAAACATCATGATGAAGTTCTAACTATGGCAGAGAAATAACAACACCAAGTGTTGATCTAGAGGATGGTAATATGAAAATAGCACAAAATACCATTTGAAATCGATAGAGGAGGGCCAACTTAGGTGATGATGGCCATACATTTCAGTTGAATGTGAAGCATTTTTATAAAGCCACAGAAGGGCAAGAAAAATATCAAATTAAAAAAACACATCACTTACATATTCACATCTTGAAAGCATTGATTAGATACAATCCATATGCACATGTAGTTTACTACCTAGTTCTTGTTGACCCAATGGAAGTTCCTATTAGGGATGAATTTGATAGATCAAAATGTTTTGACTATAAATATTATGCCATTGGAGGAAATCATTCTACAAAGGCTAGAAAGAGAATTGATGCAAGAGTATCCCAACAACCCTCTTTTTGAGATAATCAAATATATAATTTATGTTGGTTTAACATATGCAGAAGCAAAGTTATTGGCATGGGATCATAACACAAATAATGATTACAAGATGTCTGTGACTTTCATTCAAAGGGTGAGATTTATCCATAATAAGATTTATAAAATATGTGGTGGGGATAGATCAAAAGTTGATGCAAATTTTCAGAAGCAATGTTGTATGGAAATAGGCTTCCCAATTGATGAAGAAAATGTAAAAGAAAAAAAATGCAAAGGAAGTGATGCATTCAGAGTTGCGGATAGTTATTTTCAATTGGGATTTAAAACTAGACGAGTATGGGATTTGGTAGATGAGATCTTCAGGATATGGGAAAATATTGGTATAAAAAATCAAAGGGTTAAGAAGTTTAAACCCTTTATATGTAGCACAAGTAAAACAAGTATTGAAATCAAGAATATGCCAGAAGATATGACTATAACACCTTGGAGAATAATATGAGTGAAGGATGAGACACTTATCATAGCTATATTATCGCATGTAAGGTCGGGTGAATTATCAATAGAAGAAATGTGTAATGAATTTAAAAATTAAGTTTGTTGAGTTTTTTCTTATTTATGTTATGATTAGAAAATTATTTTTTTCAATTTAACATATCAATGTTCTAAATATTTTATTATATATATCATTATAACATTATTTAATTTTTTTATATAGTCATAGGGTGTATATGAGAATACAATAGGAAATGGTTAAGATGTTGAATGAGGAGAGTTGGGATGATGTTACACTCAATTATTCATAATCAAGCTCTACAACAGCATTGAAACAATTTGTTGTTGCATTCAAAAAGGTATGTTGATTTATTACATTCATTTTATTCATTTGTAGGTTAATTTATTTTTATTTTATTAGTTATAGATATATAACTATATGTGTGTTTGTTTTAGTAAAGATGTCAAAGAAGAATGTAGAAAGAATCTTTGAAACCTTCAAAAAAATTATTCAAAAAGTCAAGTTTGAAAGAAAAAGAAGGAGGCGTCTTCAAAATGTTGAACTTGATGACACCCTTGATCACTACATTTGGAATGAGCTCGACATTGTTCAGTATAAAGTGATATTAGGTGATTGTGAAAAAATTGCAAATATTGTTCCTAAATATGAATACTCCCTAGTTATTGTGGATATCACTCATGGTTATAATATCCAAAACATTGGATATGATAGTGAACCTTATACTTACCAAGATTTCAATAAAGTGGTTATGGAATTTATGGAAGTCACAACATTACCATTTTGGAGATTTCTGGTTTTTCATTTAGACACACAACAAAGATTAGTACAATCAAGCTTCAAGGGAAGAGAAAAGACAAGGATGCAACTTTATTGGTTGAAAGTGTATGTTTAGCTATGAAGATTAGAAATCAATTTTATTAATTCACAAGTTAATTGAATTTGCACTTATTTATGTTACAGGCACAAGCCTAATATTCAGAGCTCCAACTCCAATAGAAAACCATTTACACTTGATATTAAGATCATACATCTTCCAAGCTGGACAAAAGATGATTCTTGTGATTCTATCATTTTCAATGTAAAGGATGGAGGGAAGCCTAGTAACTTATTGGTTTACAATGTTGTGGTTAGAAAGCTAACATATGAGGAAAAGTATTTGAAAGGGGGGGATTGTTAACATTTATCAAAATCCACAAGCACTAATTGATTATCTTATAGATAGATTTTCAAATTAAGGAGATTGGGTTTTGGATTTGTTCTCGGGTTCAGGTAAGACTTGTGATAAAACATTTATGAAATCATACTTCAATATTTATTATTTTTAATTAAATTTTTTTTACATTATTTAACTTAATTATTTATTTTTTATTTGGTTATTAGGTACAACACTAGCATGTTGCTTAGAAAAATGAAGAAATTGCATAGACATTGAGAGTGACCCACTACAATGCGATTTTATTTAGCAAAGAATCAATGTTATTACAGCTCTTCCAGATGAAATGCAAAAAGTTGGCTTGAGGAAAGGAGATTTTAATGAATCGGAGGTGACAAAAATGTCAAAGGAACCTCAATTACTATTAGGATAATTGCTTGGAAATGATCATTTTGGAGAACTTGTGGATATCAAAGACCCAATTGAAGAGTAAAATGACACAATGGAAGCACATAATGATGTCCAAGAAAATGATGATGAATGATGAATTTGGGATATATGATATTCTTGATTAGTTCTAAGATGCCCTTGAAAACCATGCTCAATTTTGTGAATTTTTTATAAGCTATAATTGTAATGTTTTGATTTTCAGATTTTAAAATAAGAATAAATATATATCTATTGTTGTTTTATAATGAATCATTTTTATTATTTTATTTTTACTTTTATTTTTATGTGAAAAAATAAAGTAAGGAAAATGACATTAAATATTGTCATTTTTTACTTAAATCTATAAAAATATAGAAAAAAACGTTAATTTTTTTTTTTTTAATTTCAATTTCTTTTTTCAATTATGTCCATAAAAATATTTTATTTGACATATTATATATGGCTTTAAAATGTATATTTTTTTGCTAAATATTTAAAAATAGTATTATTTAACTACAATTATTTTATATGTACTGAAATAAAGGTAAACAATATGTTAAAAATAATATTTTACACTGTACTTAAAAAGTATGGCACCATAAATTAATTAAGAATACACAATTATATGAAAAATCTTGATTTCAAAAAAGTAAATGATATACAACATTTTTAACATTGAAAAAAACATGGAAAAATTATTAAAAACACCATTGAAAATAAAATAAGTGAATTAGAAAAAATTAAGAACATTTGAAAAAGTAAGCTCATTAAAAAAAAAATGCGGATACATTATCAATAAGAAAATTTAAAATATCAAAAACAATCCTCTACCAGTAACACAACTTTTTAAAACGAGGTAAAAAATGTAACCCCTAAAAAAACGAGAACTTTGTAGAGTTCTCCTTAAATTGGTAACTTTGTTAGAGATGTGGTGACATGGTATGTCGTGACTGCAAATTATGCACATAATGAAGATACTTATAAAACTTTGGGACTCTTTCATGAAATGCAGCTAGCAGGCGCAATGCTAAATACCAACTTTTGGCTAGTGTGATTGTGGTTTGTGCTCGGTTAGGAGCACTGCAACAAGACAAGTTGGTTCATGAGTACATGAGTTTTAGTGGATTTGCATCTGATGTTTATGTGGGGACTGCCCTAATAGACATATGGTGTAATTGTAAGTGTGGGAATACAAACATTGCACACCAATTAGCCTCATTGGGTAGCCTGGTTGGTTGGATCCCCGCTGCCAAGACTTTGGCCCTATGTCACGAGGTCATGGGTTCAACTCTCTGGGTCCACCGAGGTTAGGCGCAATGCTTTGTGTCTGGCCGACACACCAATTTTTAGAGAAAATATCCAAAGAAATGTGGTCTCACACTAAACCCAACAGAATTGTTATCTTGAGTTTGATCTCGGCATATACCCCTTTAGGAGTTCGTTCTTCAACAAGGTAAGTGGATTCATGATTATGTCACAAGAAATGGGTTTAATTTGGATGTTATTATGGAGACTATCCTAATAGACATGAATGTCAAAGGGTTAGCTTAGCTCATAACAAGTGGTTATGTTTCTGATTATGATACAGATGTGAAATATTTTTCTTAAAATTGGAAAAGTCAAAGTCATGTTTCTGATTATGGTTATGTGAGATCTTTTTCTTAAAATTGGAAAAGAAATGTGGTTATGTTTTCGATTATTATACAGATGTGAGATCTTTTCCTATATAAACCCCACACAACCTTCATGTCTTAGGTGGCAACTCCAATCATCAGCAAATATTTTAACTTCTAAAAAATGTCAAAGGGTGTAAATAAGATCAAGGGATAGGATAGTTCAGTTGGTTAAAATTTAAAAATAAAAATAAAAAAAAGCATAATACTTAGAGAAGTCTAAGTCTATTTTGGTTGAGGATTAATACTCCATTCTCCATCCATAAAACAACATGGGAAGATGGAAGAATCCACAAAGGCATCAACAATGTACCAGCAGTGTCCTCACTTGGAACATTCACAGGCATCAAGCAACAAACAAAATTCAGGTTTATTCAAGTTGGCAACTTGAAAGATTTTAATAAGCCGAGGTTCTTTCAACGTTGAAAATGATGGCTATGCTTGTTTAGCTTCTTGTAATATACATCATTTTGCATTCACGCCATCTTTCTTTCCTCAAGTTAGTTGCCTCTTTTCCGTCGTTTCCTTTGTGTTAATTTTGTCATGAAAGATGTTATGCCTGTTAATCACCACCAGGACGGGGTGGGGTGTGAGCTCTGGCTTATAAGTTAAATTTGAAATTCAACACTTTTTCCAGAGTTATTATGGGAAGATGGTGGTAATATGAGCAAGCCATTGTTGATTTGAATATTGTGTTCTTCTTCTCAGTTGTGTTTCTTTCTCCATTCTCTTGTTGGAGGGTTGTAACACGAGTAGCTGAACAATTTTAACTCTCTTCATAGTATGGGGTTTTTGTGCTTGCTTAAATATGATGTCTTCTTCAGAAAAATTTGTTTCTCAAAGGCAATGTTTCTGTCAATATTCTTACAAACAATTTGTTGAGGGGCACCGTTCACAATTAAACTGTCAGAAAAAATTAGCTTGACGGTCATATATAACAACCAAACTCCAATCCTACATGGAAGTTCATCATTTACCAAATTCAATCTAGTCAAGAGATCTTGTATGTCATCCATATCTTGATTCTATTTTGGAAAGATCATAGATCATGGAGCAAAGCTTCTTTGACATAGCAATATGATTTCTCTGAACTGAATAAATTCAACCTTCCTCTTCCGTACTGAAGAACAAGATTTGTCTAAACTTAATAAAGTTTATCCTTCCACATCGGTACTGAATAAGTATTTATTTACCAAAGAATGATGTAATAATCCACAGTACCTTAAATACATCATCTCAATTAGAAAGATTTGAATTATTTCAAGAATACAATCTTCATGTTAGAAAGAGAAAAGTTGAAAAGGGAATCCAATGACCGTAAAAAGGACAACACAAAGTAACAAGATGAGAAAGACCTCAAACCCAACAAGCAGGGATAATTTTAAGGATGGAAATTTATATTAAAAAGTAGAAACATGGGCTAATTTACTAGTCCTTAATATGAAAAATGTAAAATATTTGGCTATAGTTTTGTAAAAATAATCAAATTTCTAAGGATTTTGTATAGTTTTTATAAATTTTTGGCAAAAAATGGAAATTAACGAATCTTTAAAAAACCATGAAAATTAGCCCATTAGTGAAATTTAGCCCCTAAAATCATATATGTCAACAAGAAAGGGGGGAGTATATGCTTATTAAGTAACCATATTATCACCATGGCTCGGGAGCTCTACATGGACTTTTGAAACACAACTTTAGTACTTACGGGTGAAATTCATTGTCTCGCAGCTTGGGCATGCCAATTAGTCTTCCCATTTAGATATATAGGCTCAAAAACGCACACGCCATCTCATCAATTATTCCACATCATGCATCACAAAGTTTGTCTTTGTTAATATTATGGTAGTTGCGGGAGGTATTTACCTCCACGTGTAAACCTGACAAGGATAGAATACTCCGTGAAGCAAGAAGAAACCCTAATGAGTTGGCTAATAACCCTAGAAGACTTGTTGGCTCAAGAAGATAATTTATATTAGGTTATTAGCCTCTAAGAGAAGAAGTCGGCTAGAAATGATAATATATACTGAACAAACAAATACCCAGAATAAGAAGTCGGCCCAAGCAGTTAGCCAGAATTAGTATAAATACAGGAGGTCAGTTCTCATTCTGGCAGGCAGTCTCAGAATTGCAGAGCAACACTTGTGTGCACTGCAGTTGCCCAGTTTCTGCATAGTTTTGGAGGAGAGCTATCGTTGCAGTTGTTGCAGCTAGCAGTTACGCTTGGAATATCTCTTGGCTAGGGTTTGGACTATCTGATTAGCTCTTGTTGATGCGCTATCCTTGGGGAAAAGTGTGCTACCCTTTTTTTGGCTATCTAGCCTAGGGTTTTCTTCCGGAGTGATTCTCTGTCGAGGTTAAGGTGCTCGGAGGGTGGCTTCGGTCTATGGTTGGGTGACAAGGGTATTGTCAATGGCAAAACAAGCACATCCACTTATATTCTAATAGGTTATGGGCCCACACCTCCTTCATTCAGTCTAAATGTTGGAAGGAAACATAGCTGCTAGGATATTGAGCTCGCTAAGGAACTGTCGTTAGGGTTATTAACAGAAGCAACTTCCAAGACATTGTCGCTAGGGTTACTAGCAGGAGAAGTTGCAGAAACCCTAATCCTCTTGTTGAGGAACCTTAAGTGAAGGGATTGACCCAATCTCTGGACAGATCAGTGCACCCTAGCCTAGCGCATCTCCTGGTACTCTCAGCAATCCAAGACATCAAGTTTGAGTTTGTGGTCAAATCTAGGGTTTGACCGAGTCAAAGCGGCCATGAATTATTCTATGAAGTCAGAAAACAAGTTAGATGGAGCCTCTAACTTCAGAGCGTAGAAGACAAGGATTGATCTCATCCTTTCCAAGAATAAAGTGTTGGATATCGTGAAACCAGAGTTTGAAGAAGGGAAAGAGAAGGAACTGCAGAATGTTGCAGCTATGGAGAAGTTCAAAGACGGTGACATCAATGCCATGAGTATCATAGTGGATTCTATAAAAGACCACTTGATATCCTACATCTCCAATCTTGACTCATCGAAGAATATGTACGATTCCCTAACAAACCTCTTCTTAGTCAGAAACATTGGACAAGTAATGAGTCTGAAGAATGAGCTCTGTGACATGAAGATGAATGATGATGAAAGCATAACATCATACTTTGTGAGAATTTCTCAGTTAAGAGATCAACTACAAGCTATTGAAGAGATCATCTTAGAGAAGGATTTGGTAAACATAGTACTCAATGGTCTTCCCAAGACGTGGGATGTATTTTCCGCAAGCATGAAAACAAGAAAGGAGTATCCGACATTTGAAGAACTTTGGACTTGTTGTTCTCAAGAAGAATCAAGGATCAGTGCAAAAGAGAAACCCCAAAAGAAGTACGATGATCAAGCCTTCACAGCAAGATTCAAGAACTTCATGAACAAAAGGAATTTTGGTTCAAGGAGGAAGACAAATCAAGAGAAAGACATTTCAGAAGTACAATGCTTAAACTGTCGAAAGTATGGTCACTACAAGAATCATTGTCCTGAGCTAAAGAAAAGGAAGGAGAAACACGAAGCATCAATTGCCGAAGAAAAGGAACCTACAAAGAAGACTAAGAAGGATGGAAGAGACTGCTTCTTGTAAAGGTAACAAAACTCTTCTTATTTCTTGTACATATCTTGTTTGCATCGTCTCTGTACATATCTTGTATATCTATCTCTTGGAAGATAATGTGTTCCAAGAAGAACTATACCTATGGAAGAACAACAAGATAAGAATGGATATCATTAGATAATACACATGAAAGGATGAAATACAAATCATGTGGAAGCTATTGCAAGATAAGACGAATCAATCATGAAGAGACTTAGAAGAAGCAAAGACAGAAAGAAGTAAGCAATCGAGAGGAAATTGGAAAAAGAATTATGACGTTTTGTAGAAGACAACAAGACGGAAGCGTGGACTATGTTAGACAAGAGATCCAATTATATATTGCAGAAGACAATAAGGATGCAGATGGAACCATGGACTCTGTTAGACAGAGGGAGCCGATTATATGCACTCATACATGAAGCAAGAATTAGGAGGGAGCCAATCCTATGATCCATTGAAGATGATGAAGTATATATCCATGATAGCAGCCATGAAAGACAGTATGTATTCTTCAAAGAGAAGCCTTAAAGTATCCATGGTTTTCCATCCACATTCGTGATCCTATGATGGAATCTTTAGGGCATGGAATCTATAAGAAACTCCATGGACCCAAGAACTAAAGAAACATATGAAGATTCCAAGAAAGAAAGAGAAGCCAGGACAACCAGTCATTGTATCAAGAATCACAAGATTGTCAGCCTGATATAAACTCAATAAAAGAAATCAAGCAGAGGAACTGAAAGTCGTGATGAAGAACAATGTATGGAAGACTTATGAATAAAAGCATTGCGAGATCTAGAACTAGAGGTTCTCCCAGATGGAGGGAGAAGACTATGATGATTACTTGTTCTAGTAAACCAGACATATCTCTACATGAGTCATTATATCATCTGTAACATCCATGAGTTGGAGTTCTACAGCAGATGAATGCAAAGAATGTTCTCCAGAGAAATTGAATAAAGAGCATATGAAGAGCAATATCAAGACTTTGAGGCATACCAGAAAGAGACCCTTGTATGAAGATAGAAGAAGATAACTTGGTGGAGAACCTACAGTGCACAGCAGAAGCGTGGTGAAGAT
Source organism: Picea engelmannii (assembly GCA_009831015.1). NCBI lineage: Eukaryota > Viridiplantae > Streptophyta > Pinopsida > Pinales > Pinaceae > Picea > Picea engelmannii. The sequence continues at coordinate 1,878,607 of ML777429.1, read as the reverse complement.
TTCCTATAACATCAAGATGATTACTCAATAGATCAGATCTCATGATGACAGAAGAAGTGTCACATGGATATGTTCTAGTTTTCCAACAATGATATACTCTTTTGTTTAGAGCTACATGAAGCCTTCACAGAAAACCAGTGTTCCAGACTAAAGTACATTTAAAATCAAGCATTACATTATCTGTGATGAAGTCCAGAAAGGAGAAAGTGGTTCCCCAATACATATCTCCATAGATGAGCAGATAAGCAAACATTTTGGTAAATCTTCTATCCAAGATGAAAGAGTTTGTGTACTCAAGATGGAGCTCGTGGAGACGACTTCCTTATTGAAAAATGAAGAGATGACTCCTAGGTTTGGAGGGAGCATTGAAAATATTATTGAGGACATTCATTTTCAGGATTGAAAAATAGTCCATCTTGGATAGATGTTTTCCTACTCGAAAAGTGGATTGAGATTTTTTATGGACAACGATTCCCCATTGTGGTTAACATGGGAAATGGTCCAGATTGATGATGTATCATAGACAGTGACTTCCCATTGTGGTTAACATGGGGAGTGGTTTAGGGCAGTCTCTCTTCTTGAGGGTTACTCAAGAAGACTAGCCCGCCTCGCCGGACAATGATTTCTCATTGTGGTTAACATGAGGAATGGTCCATTTTGGAGGTTGATACAGGACAATCTTTTCCTTTGGTAGTTAACAAAGGGAATGGTCCAGGCTCAGCAATCAGGGATAGGCATTCCTTAGGGTGTATACATTCTCTCTAGGGTGCACTTTGATTAGTGTAGGAAGAATGGCCCAGGGTGGGGAATGGTCCAGGTTCAGAAGACAGGACAGTTATTCTTCCTTTCTTGAGAAGAATAGTCCAAATATCTCGTTGCTCTACTCTGAGGGCAGATATTCTTTCAGATCTCACAAATTTGAGTGAAAGATTGGCCCAGATGATTCAATTTATATCATAACATTGTTTCTGTGCAGTTTGGTATTAGATGATTATTATGAAGACTGTATGATAGTAGATGTATACTACTGTGGTGGATGTGCTCCATTGTTCATGACAATACGTTTCTGATCAAGTACTTGTGTGTTACTTGGTGTGGTAGTGTACCACTGGATTTTAGTTATGTACTACTATGGATAGACACTGTTGTGTTCTATTTTGTTTTGATTGCCTTGAAGACTATCAGTAGTTTATTGGAAATAATTATCATCTAGATGAATGATGAGCAGAGATTTTCCAGACAGAAAATGGTTCAGAACATTTACTCTTCTATATTAGAAGAATGGATCTTGTATCACTCTATGGAGTGAGCATCATGTTTGATTACTCAGATAGAGTATGGTTTCGAGAGATGATGCAGCTGATGATGATGATGGTGATGGTGCTCATGATCTAGTTTATATAACTATGTTGATGCTACAGGGTGAATGGTATGTTTTGTGCTCAAGACCATTACCTGTAATACCTCCCTAGCTAGGAGGAAGTGTTAATATTATGGTAGCTATGGGAGGTATTTACCTCCACGTGTAAACCTGAAAAGGACAGAATACTCCAGGAAGTAAGAAGAAACCCTAATGAGTTGGCTAATAACCCTAGAAGACTTGTTGGCTCAAGAAGATAATTTATATTAGGTTATTAGCCTCCAAGAGAAGAAGTCAGCCAGAAATAATAATATATACTGAACAGACAGATACCCAGAATGAGAAGTCGACCCGGGAAGTTAGCCAGAATTAGTATAAATACAGGAGGCTAGTTCTCATTCTGGCAGGCAGTCTCAGAATTGCAGAGCAGCACTTGTGCGCACTGCAGTTACCCAATTTCTGTGTATTTTTGGAGGAGAGTTGTCGTTGCAGCTGTTGCAACTAGAAATTACACTTGGAATATATTTTGGCTAGGGTTTGGACTATCTAATCAGTTCTTGTTGATGTGATATCCTTGGGGAAAGGTGCACTACCCTTTGTTTGGCTATCTAGCCTAGGGTTTACTTCCGGAGTGATTCTTTGTCAAGGTTATGGGGCTCGGAGGGTGGCTTCGTCCTATGGTTGGGTGGAAATGGTATTGTCAATGGTAAAACGAGCAAATCCACTTATATTCTAATAGTATTTAGCACGTATCTTGCATCCTTCATTTTGTTGGTCAAAGTTTCCAACATTACATAGATTTGTTTGGACTAGGGTGTGATTTATCTCCTGCGAATGAAACCTACTATTGATCTCAATCAAACTGCATTTTGTTTTCTTTTTCAATCCCCAGTTTTTCATATTTGATCTCACCTTTTCTACTTCATCCCACCTTCCAGTTGCAGCATAAGTATTTGAAAATAGAACATAATATCCAACATTGTCATGTTCTAAATTAAAAAGAATTTTTGCCACATACTCTGCTAGCTCAATATTGCAGTGAATTATAAATGCACCAAGCAACCAAGCAAAGCAAAGCACCCCACACACCACACTACGGTGTATTACATCTTTTTAATAAACTTGTGTGCCTCATTCAGAAATCCAATAACATGACCAAGAAGATCAACCATGCATACATAGTGCTCCAACATTGGCACAATTCCATAATCTCGATGAATGCAATTAAAATATTGACAGCCATCATTCACTAGCCTTGAATGAATATATGCAGATAAAATAGAAATAAAGGCGATCTCATTTGGATCTGTTGGAGATTTACAACTTCGAGCAATCATTATCCACAAGAAAGTACAAGAATACCCGTCTATACTATTACAGAAGCCCCTGGAAAAGGTTGGAGACCCAATAAGACAAGTCAGCCCCACAAGAAAAATAATAAAGTAATTGAAAACCCGGAAATAAGAAGTTGACCCTAGACTGGCACCCAAATTAGTATAAATACAATACTAGCTCATTTCATTTAGACAACGAGACAACTCCTTCTATAGTGCGCACAAGGCAGTTGCAGTTGCAGTTTTTGTGCTATTTCGCTATATCTTGGTTCTGGTTGTCTTGGAGAGTGTGCCACACTTGGAGAAGCTCTTGCTTGGTTTCTATTGGTCATGTTATTGAGGTGATAGGTCTTGGTGATTCTATCCTTGGGGAGCATCTTCTCTATGTGGTATTTTGGCTATTGATAGTGATGTATTGGTAATATCTTGGACTGAATTCTTCTATAGAAAGGTTGTTGGGTTTTCTCCCAAAGTTGGGTTTCCCAGGATAAACTCTTGTGTTCTTATGTCTACTGTGTGTGGTTAATATTTCTAGATCTTGTTATTTTCACTGCATCGTTATAGTTGATATTTTCAGATTATAGTTATTCTATGATAATTGTTGTATGAAAGTGAAATTTGTTATCAATCATAAGGAAATAACTATGAAGAGCTGAGAATCATATAAACACCAACATGGAATCAAAGCTAGTTGAAATATTGCCACTGCACAGTTGTAGTTCCAGTTGCAGTTGCAGTTGTCAGTTGTCAGTGATAGTTGCATTTTCCAGTTACAGTTGCAGTTGCAATTGCTAGTTGCAGTTGTCAGTTACCAGTTGCGCAAACCTTGATATTAGAAGACAAGTTGGATGGTGCTACAAATTTCAATGGTATGCACTTATATATGTTTCCAAGTTATATCATTTAGTATAGTAAGAGGGTGTTTTCAAGGGATGTACAAGGGACCTTGTCCAAGCAATGACCCAAAGGGATCATTGGATCTAGTGCATTTAGAGGAATAGCGCACCTTCCCTAGCAATTAAGACTCAGGTTTTTCATATCATGTTTGATATTTTATATTGTTGCATCTTAAGAAAATGTTGTAAACTGGGACATCAGTCTTTAGAGATATATTACTACTAAGTAATTTTGCTATCAAATGTTTTTAATATTGTTAGTACAATGATCATTGTGTAAATGCTCATTGTTTAATACTAATGATGCACTTATTTACAATATGAAATTGATATCTTCTAGGAGAATTTTTTGGTTGTTGTATTTGTCCTGGGCAGGTTACTATGGAGGTCACAACACTAGAAAAGTGTTTCTCTTGTCTTTTGTTCTTGTTTTTTTCCGGGCATGTTACCACGGAGGAATGATTGGTAACAACACTAGAATACTTAAGACAGAGTTAGAAGCTTCTAAAAAGAAGGATACTTCTGTGGAATACAAAGTCTTCCACATGGAGATTGATGAGGAGGATCAAGTGGCTCCACTAGTGGTGAGGCAGATGGCCCCACCTAGTACCAGTTCATATGAAGCTAGAGTTCATAGGGAGTCATCCCTCAAGATATAGTAGGGAGGTGCATCCTCCCATGATATGTCATTGGAGATTAGACTTCAGAAGATGCAGAGGGAGCAAATGGCTCCAAAGATTATACAGACTTAGAGGGAGTCATGTTTCAGACGGAGCATGGTACTCTAGGATCGATGGATACTTTATGAGATTGGTTTTAACCAAGAATGTTCAGAGTGATCCTGATCTCAAAGAGAGTCAGTTGGCTCAAGAGAAAGTCAATTATTCAGAGGGAGTGCCCCCCTCAGATCCAGGTGGGAGAGAGACATCTCCCAGGACTGACAGATAGGTGTCATGAGTTGATAAGGCCAGACAAAAGCTTTAGAGACAAGAGCATTCTAGGAGATGTGATATTGCTACAGTGATAGAGGAGACAGTCAGTAAAGAGGACCGGGTATGGATTTTGTCTCAGTCACAGAGGGAGCAGCCAATGAGGCAGACTGGAAAATAGGACTTACTCCAGTGAAAAAGGGAGTTGTCCTCGGAGTTTGAGATGGAGGATCATGTCCATATGTACTCTTGGTATTATAGGTATGACGAGATCAGATGAGATCTTCCTCATTCAGGGGATACTGATGAGATTCGATATGATGGACTGCAAATCCATGACTACACATATGATGACAAATATGATGAATTTGAGTGATTCTACTTCAGATTCAGATTTGGAGGATCCCACAATGTACAGGAAGTAGATTGGATCCTTGATGTACATGGTTAATGTCACACCAGATATTTTCTTTGTAGTGAGCACCCTGAGCCAGTATTTGGTTGAAGCCAAGAGTGTTCCAATGGGTGGCATCAAAGAATGGTACCATTGGATATGGTTTGTCTCAGATGATGAAGTGAGGCTACAAAGATATACAAATTATGATTGAGTAGGAGTGCAGTAGACAGATTGAGCACTTCAAGGTGTTGCTTCAGCTTGGAATCGGTTATGATTTTTGGGATAAGATGGAAGCAGGCTTCTCTAACACACAATACAACAAAGATGGAGTATGTCATAGCTAGTGTCGCAAGTTTTGAAGTGATGCAAATTCAAGAGCTTCTTGCAGGACTTCATCCAAGACATGGTACAGAAGGGAGCAGTGAAGCTTCAGTACTTATCCATAGATGAGCAGATTGCAGATATCCTCCCAGAGTGACCATGTTGATTTGGATGAGGAGGATGATACACAGTATTAGTCATGTTGATTTCGCTAGTGATGAGCATTGATGTTTCAACATAGGGTATAAATTCTCCCGTATTGGTCATGCATGGGGCTATGCTAGTGTTGATATGACCAAGGGAGAATGATTCATTCACTCACGGGGCTCTGCTAGTGGTGAATGGCCCAGGTATGTTGATAGCATCGGGAATACATTCTCCTAGATTGGTCATGCATGGGGCTATGCTAGTGTTGATATGACCAAGGGAGATCAATTCATTCACTCATGGGGCTCTGCTAGTGGTGAATGGTCCAAGTATGTTGATTTTCTCCAAGAAATAGAATCGGGTAGACATTCTCCCAGATTGGCTATGCACGGGGCTATGCTAGTGCTGATATGACCAAGGGAGAATTATCCTTCACTTGCGGGGCTCTTCTAGTAGTGAATGGACCATAGCATCAAGTAGACATTATCCCAGATTGGTCATGCACGAGGATATGCTAGTGTTGATATGACCAAGGGTAATGATTCATTCACTCACGGTGATTTGCTAGTGGTGAATGGCCCAGGTATATTACTTCTCCTGAAAAGGAGTGGATGGACTCAAAATGCTATCACATGCATATTTTGGGATGGAATGCATGTGCAAAGATGGCACATCAACATGGCTCATGAACATAACCTTTATATGACAGAAGAAATCCAAGTATGGAGAATGCCTCCCTCATTGAGAGGGAGTGTTGGAGATTTGCAACTTCAGGCATTCATTCTCCACAAGAAAGTACAAGAAGACATGTCTATACCATTACAGAAGCCCCGTGAAGAAGTTGGAGACCCAAGAAGAGAAGTCGACCCCATAGGAAAAACAATAAAGTAATTGAAGACCCAGAAATAAGAAGTCAACCCCAAATTGGTGCCTAGATTAGTATAAATATAGGAATGGCTCATTTCATTTGGACAATCAGACAACTCCGACTGCAGTGTGCACAAGGCAGTTGTAGCTACAATTTTTGTGCTATTTTGATATATCTTGATTCTGGTTGTCTTGGAGAGTGTGCCACACTTGGAGAAGCTCTTGATTGGTTGCTCTTGGTCATATTATTGAGGTGCTAGATCTTGGCGATGCAAGCCTTGGGGAGGATCTTCTATGTATGGTATTTTGGCTATTGATGGTGATGTACTAGTAATATCTTGGGTTGAATTCTTCTATAGAAAGGTTTTTGGGTTTTCTCCCAAGATTGGGTTTCCCGAGATAAACTCTTGTGTTCTTGTGTTGTGTTCTTGTGGCTTAATATTTCTAGATCATTTTATTTTTGTTGCATTATTATAGTTGATATTTTCAATGTATAGTTATTCTATGATAATTTTTGTATGAAAGTGAATCTTTTTATTAATCATAAGGCAATAACTATCAAGAGTTGAGAATCATAAAAATACCAACATCTTTGTGTCTGTTTGTTGCATCTGAGAAAAACATGTTAGAGCATCCTGACCATATCCATGCATTCCATACCCTGCAATCATCGCACTATATGCAACTACTTTTTTTTTTTTACATTTGGTCAAACAATTGCCTAGAAATGTTTGCTTTCCCACTGCAATCATCGCACTATATGCAACTACATTTTTTATATACATTTGGTCAAACAATTGCCTGGAAATGTTCACATTCCCACATTTGGGATACATGTCTACAAGGGTTGTCTCAACAAAATCATCAACTCTAAACCACTTTTAATCACATAGTTTATGGATTAGCTTTCCTTGTTGCAAGGCTCTTAACTGGGCACATGTTGAGAGCACACTCATCATTTTTTTAAAGTTGTATTTGATTAAATAGGTCCAAGGCATGTTTCAACTATAGGAAGAGTGTGCCCCTTGTGGATTCATAGCCTTAGCTTAGGGGTGGTCTTTCTAGCAGAGAGAATTAGTGCAACAAGGAGCCTATGGTTGGGTAGAACGTCTCTCTTTGATAGCTAGCTAGTTGTTGGAAAATTCTAGATAGATAAGTGTTCCTTACTTTTTTTTGAATTGTGTTGAACCAATATTGAATTGTTATGGTCTATATCATATGGTTTCATGAATAATTAAATGGTTACATTTATGTTGCATGAATCTATATTGTCATGCCTACCTATGGTAAATAGTTAATAAAAAAACAATGAGTTTGGTTCCTTAGTAAATTGGTGCAAATTTTGGGGGTTAAAAGAAGTACCCCATATCCTTAAAGTGCACAAAGAGTATTAGGTACATTATAATATTAAGGTCCAAGTAAGTTATTTTTTTATCATTTATTATGTCTAAATTGTAGTGGAAATGGCATAAAAAAATGTTTAGCCTAAAAAATGTTTAGCCTAAAAAAAAAAAGGGAAATGAGGACCCATCATCTCTTATGCATATGAATTTAATATTAAAGAATTTTAGTTTACTTAATCAATCAATATTTAATTTCAATTGATTTAATTCGTTGTCATTTTAATTTATCATCATGGATTACCATAATTAGCCAAGATCATATGTGATTTTTATTTGCATGAATGGATACAGTTTATATTAAAAAGATACGGTAAAGCCAAGCAACTAGGAGAAAATACAAAATTTAGATCGAGGCCATAAGTCCAAAGTGTAGAGTGGAACCAAGTTCTACCCAAAAGGACCTACAATCCAAAAAAATGAAAAACCTATTATATCCTAGTAGGTATATTGCCTTACATAGATTTGGAGCAAATATACTACTCAAAAAACATTAAAAACATATTTAAAAAGAAAGGAAAATACTAGTTGTTTGGCCTCTTCTAGGCTTCTACTAACCAATGTTTCTTTACAATGTTATCATCCAGGGATTTTCAATTCTACTCCTTGACATCTATATCTTGAAAAAATAGCCTTGTTCTAATCATGGTTCCAGTTCCAACTTAGGAATTTGTAAAGAATCCTCAAAGGCCTAGGAGGATTATGTTGAGAGAGAAGAGTTTGAATGAGAGGGGGGATTCACCACATTTTCTAAGATACTGAGATGGGACACAATCTTCTCCATGAGTTGTTTTACCAAGCCAATTTGGACAAACACCTCCAAATTTTATACATATCAAGATCATACATTGAATAATTTAAGGTTGTGCGTCAAAAATTAGTGGTATGAGACAAGTCTCCAATGTTTCATTAAAAATGCACCCATGGCATGCCCAAGGACATCCACCTCAATATCATAAGTTTGGTCAATATCAAGTAAGCTGAGAATGGGGGATTCATGTTTTGATGCCTTGTAACTAAAGCTAACTTGGTCATAATTCAATGACATTAGTAGGTGCACAACATTGGAAAAATGTGCACTTAAGTAATTGTCCATTCCCATGAAGCTTCATAGATCATGAATGTTCTTTGGTGGTGTCCAATATTTTAAGCTTCATAGATCATGAATGTTCCTAATCAATGTTAAGCCCATATTGGTTCACACAAAATCCTAGATAAATAACTTGTGTCTATTCAAATGAGCACATTTGAAAATTTTAAAGTAGCTTCTCCCTGGGTAATACTACATATATGTATTCAAGTGTAACTAACCCTCCCGAGTTTTATTGAAAATCAGTGTATCACCCATATACACAATTAGAAAAGAAACAAGACATGACTTGAGAACACCATTCATCATTCTCATAATTTTCACAAGGGAATTAGCAAAACCAAAAGGCATCACCAAAAATTCAAATATTCTTTGGGGTATCTTAAAGGTTGTTTTCCATGTATCTCCTTGCTTAATATGAATTTGGAAATAGATGTTACCCCTGACCTAGGGGTAACTAAGGAGATTATGTCTCAAGTCCCACAGGTTGTAGACATGGAGTTTCGAGAGCCGGATGGACAGAACATAGCCATGGAGGGTCCCTTCTTTTCAGAGATTCATCCTACACATCACCAGCAGTAGCATCCACCACACTGACCTGGTTCCTACAAGGAAGTGGGTATTTATCCATGAGGTAATGAGTCTGGATATCATGGTACGTATCACTATGATATTTAAATCATTTGAACATGTTGCAAAGGATCTTTATTTATTTTCAAAACATTTACTTGGAATTTATGCTCTTTGCCTTATTTAAACCTAAGAGGGGTGGAATTGTGTCCTAGTAAGTTGGTTTCCCTCAGGAACAGGTTGCTACTGGGTGGTTCCTTGAAAAGTCATCGCCTTCTCCCTACCATACTTGTCCCTTTCCATAATTTTTCCCCCCCATATCCCCAACCTTTTTGGATCTTTGGTTGTATTGACCCAAGAAGGGATTGTACCTTACCTTGTGGGAAGAAGGGGCTAAAGGCCTAGAGGGTAAAAGTAGCTGGAAAGAATTAAAATCCAATTATGAACCTTTGAGATGCTTCACCCAGAGATTCCCGAGAAAGCAGTGAAATGCTTCTCTGTAAGAAAAGGGGACCCACAAAAAATAAAGTAAAATACTCAAGGTACTAGTTGGTGGATAGGAGGTCTCATCACGAGTGGGCCTATCATGATCATAAACATGTAGCAGTATGACATTACCATTATCTGTTCACCAAGCTAGGGTAGTGGCTCTTGGTTGCATAACTAAGAAAAAGGGGGTCTCGTCACAAGTCAGCCTTCTCATTTCCGTGAAATGTTTGTGAATGACACTGTCGCACCTGGTCACCAAGTCAGGACAGTGGCCTTCAACTAGTTTCTTGAAGCATAAAAAGAGAATAAAAAGAAAAGATGAAAATGGCAATAAATGGGCTTGAAAACAATTGCATTAATGACAAGGTGTAGCTCACCCTCCACAAATTCTCCCATAGGTAAGACTCTACAATCCCTAGCATCACATGAACCCCATGCCCAAAGGTGTACCCCATGTCATCTCATACACGCACGTGACTAGAATTGGTTCCACCTGGGAAACACCCTAGACTTAGGGGCTATTGACCCAATAGGACATCTTGAGACCCTCTCCAAAACCTAAATTTGGTAAGTTGTATAACGTCTTTGATAATTTGTTTGGGTTAGGGGGGTTTGATGCACATGTTCGGGTGCTTTGATTACTAGATGTGATTTACTTACTATGGTACTTGTGACTCATGGAGCCCTGGAGGGAATACTTGTTTCCTTTGCAGGACTTTGGACAAATATTCATGAGGAGATGACTAGTTTAGACCTTCATGAGGGCATGAATCCCATAGATGGATGTTGAGACCCCATGCAAGGGTCATGACAGAGATTGTTGACTTGTACCATGAAGAATGAAGTTGTTTCCTTTGGATTCACTTTGGTAGGCCTAGATGAAGGGTAATCAACTCCTCCCACCTAGACGTTATCTCTTGGAGGCCTTAGACATCACCCTTATATCCCTAGACATCACCAGGGCTAGGGTTTGATATTTTGAAGATAGTGATGAGGCTTGTGGCATGTGTGGGCATGATTTAAGGCCTTTGGAGGCCTATCACTCCATATTTCTTTCTCAACGTCCCACACATGGGGCTCAATGTCACCCTTGGGGAGCATGACATCACCCTATTAGGGTTTTATCTTGCATTTTTTATGTAAATTTAATTTTTGTAATAATTGTTCAGGGTCGGCCCTGATGTTTTGACCTAAAGTAATTAAAGGTCAATTTTTTGTATAAATAAACAAAAAGTGACATTCATTTTGATCACAACTCATCACACACAAGTGGTGGACTGAAATTTTCACCCTCTTTAAGGGCTATTGGCTTAAATAACTAGTTTGCATCTCTTGGGGAAGCTTTATGGTGGTGTATCTTGGCATTTTTCATGGTGGAATGGTCTTCAACTAGGGTTTGAGTTGATTATTCTTGGTGAAGTAAGTAGAAAATATGCATTTTATTCATGTAATGAATGTTTATGGTAAATTTTTCTTGTTTCATGTTAAAGATTATGAAATTGCTTGTTTAAACCCTAGGGGAGAAACACGAGTTCTTATTTCTCCCTATAAATTTTCTACTAGCTTGAATTGCCAATTATACGTTGTTTTGGAAGTGAATACTAGAGCCCTAAAGTGTTATCTCTCTAGTAACTTCACCTTAATTACTAATTATCTTTCAAAATCCTAAGGAAGGAAGGTGTGTTAGGGCCTAGAAGTGCCTATTCTATAGCAAAACCTCTATTAAGACTTAGATTCTTGAGGCCTTGAAGTGCCAACACCTCTTGCATCTACCTCTTTCCTTGGACAAGTATTATCATTTCTTTATTTCCCAAGTGATATTGTTGTTATTGACTTAATAAGCCCCTAAAGTCACTACTTTCTATGTTCTTGTGGATGAATGAGATCAAACAACTTTCAAACTCTCTTCCTTGAAGCTCTTTCTAACTAACACTAACACTAACCTAGCCTAGTAAACTGACTTCACTGTTGTTGTTATAATGCTTTGCTACATCCATTTTAAAGCAGTAGATTTTATGCATACTTGAATGTAAATGCTAGCTAAGCACTTTAGATTTTTTTCATGACAAGCTATTATCATTATAAACACTAAATGTTATATTTCCATTTTCTTTTAAAGCGTTTCTGAAGAGTATTTCTTGCAATTGTTATACATTACTTATTTTTGTTGCAAACTTGTCTATTGCTGCAATTTTATACCAGCTAGCATATATCTCATTGGTTTATTGTCTTTTGAAGCTTTAATATCATTTGTGTACTTATAACTACCACATTTATTCAATTGTTGTCTTGTTAAGGGAAGGTACACCTTATTTATGCATTTGCTTCATCTCTTAAAGACATAAACCCTGTGGCATTTCTAACTTGAGTGACCATTCAGAGGGGGGTACTTTCATCCTTTCTTTAGCTCACCGGCCCTTTAGGCCACTAGGGACGTCTCCCTTGGAGTAGTCTTATCCTAATCCTAAACATAAAGGGGTTTCTTATTAAGGTGGTAGTGATAGGTCACCCCCTTGTTACGCCAATCTCGTCTCACTTTCCTTGGGCTTTGGGCAAGTACATATTGTGTGATAACATTTTTGTCGGGGAACATCAAGTCAAATTTCATCGAACGACACATTTGCGTTAATCATTTTCCTCAAAGCATTCTTACTTTACAAGCTTATGTGGCAACTCCACTGAGGGTGATTCCCTCTTTTCCCTTTGATAATCCCTAGAAGTATTATTTGGCGACTCCACTAATTACAAAGCCAACCATAGTTTCTCAATGGGACCTGGGTAATTTCAAACCCTTGGATATGAGTAAAATTTTGGGTTACCATCAACAAATGACTGCAAGTTATGAGAAATGGCTCCCTAAATTCACTGGTAATGATGAGGTTAACGATGAAGATCATATGACTAATTTTTGGGCCTTATTTCATCTCCACCCTATTAGTGATGATGTTGAAGATCTAGCAATGAAACTCTTCTCGTACACTCTTCATGATGATGCTAGAGTTTGGTATGATAGTCTCCCTGATGCTAGAATCACATCCACGGATCAAATAGAAGAAGTATTTCTTAAAAGATGGAGTGTCAGAGCATATCTACTCATTGCTAAATGAACTCAATGGCATAAAAAATGTTGAGAATGAGATCGTTGGGGAGTTCCATATAGATTTGAGAAGTTGTTACAAAAAATCCCTGAAAGATCTCACCCTGGAAAGGAATATCTCACCTTTCTCTATACCAGGGCGTTCTTGATATAGTTAGGATTCCTTCTCGATGAAAAGGACCCAAGGAAAATCCAAGAAGCTTATGACATGGCTACAGAAATCGAAGCCAATATCACCTCATCCAAGGAAGAACGTTTCTCTGTTCCAGAAGTCAAGATTGATGACCCCAAAGATACCCCAGATATTCTTAGTCTGGAGAGAATAGCTTCCCTTGATACCTTTGTTAAAGAATTCCCGAAAAGGTGGGAGAAAGTCATCAATCAACAAGAGGTTGAGGAGAGGGATATTGATGAAGGTTACCAATACCATGAGGAAGAGAAAGAATTTATTCATGATTCTACCGAAGATAATGAGGACCTAGTAGAAGAGTGAGATCCTGAAAATATCAAACATGATGATGAAGTGTTGATGTGTGCTCCTCCCTCTAATAAATCCATCCAAGATCCTATTCCTCCTGCACAAGAATAAGAGAATGAGGTTAATCATTTTCCTTTTCATGGTTTTGATGATACCTTGTTCTATGACTCAGAAGGTGAAGAAGTAAAGGAACCCTTGGATGAGCTACATCCTTCATATTCTGATGAAGGCGAAGAAATGACTGGAGAGGCAATTCATGAGGATGATGTACTGATAGTTGATGAAGTCATTCAAACCTTTGATGCTCCTACGCAGGAAGAAATGAATACCGTAAGTTGTCTCCATTTCCAAGAGATCATTTTGATGATACTCTACTTTATGATTTGGAAAGTTAAGAAGTGTTAGAGGATCCCTTGGATGTATTGAACCCTTCATGTTATGACAAAATTAATGACATGGTTTATAATATTGATGAGTTCATACATGTTGGGAGACGTAAATGGGATGTGGTTGGTTTTGATGAGGATCCCATTTATGATATGGAAGGACATCTTCAAATGTTTCCTTTACAGTTATCATATGAGGTGACTAATCACTCTGACATTTGGCAACAAGGAGATGATATAATCACAAATGTATTCCAAACACCCAACGATGAATTGATGCAATGTTTTCATGATTATTTTCGTTCATACCTTGAGGATTTTGATGACTATTTCTTTGAGCACTTGGGTTTATTCTCTGAAGAAGATTGGCAATCACAGTTGTGCTCATATTTTGATAAGGGTGAGGACGTTGTTTGCCTGAAGCAAGACACTTGTTACAAGGTTTTTCAACTACCTTTGATTGCTTTACCTTGCTATGTCACTAAGGATGCACTGGGAAACATGTCCCTTGTCTTGATTTTTCACCAAGGAAAAGCCTTCTTTTAGAATTCAAGGGTAGGTTGAATGCCTTAAGAAGAATTTTATTATCTTGATCTTTCAACCATCCCCTAAGAAGTTGTCAGTCATCCTTTAGGTTCTTGTTAGTCCCTTCTCAGACCTCGGGGAATGATTACGTCCAAGGTAGTCAACCTTTGGACTCTTTGAGTCAACTTCTTTAGCCTTTGACCTTTCATGATCCTTTTCTGAGATGGATTGAGCACTTTCCTAGAATTGTGACTTGGCATAATTTTGTCCCTCCCTCCTGCCTCCATGAGCTATACTTTGCAATAACCTATGATATGATGCATGCTCTAACTCATGTTATTTTTGTGCTTAACTTGTCAATGTTTTGGTTTATAATGAAGCACATAGGTAGGTATTATGAGGTATTGTTAGGATAGTTTCACTTGTTATTTGACTACACCTAGCATTCAACCAGCAGGTAAGTGTAGGTAGGTGGGCATTTGCATCCATTGTACATACCATTTCATATCATAGTTAGTTCCATTTACATATTTTATTTACTTCATTTGTATATATGTATGCTCATGATCATATGTTATATTAGAGTCAACTTTTATCACATAGTGACAAAGGGTGATATCACCACCCTAGGTATAACTGACATATTTTGTTGAGATTTAGCAGGCACATGTCATACTAGAGATGTTGATGTTCTCGTGAGCTCTACGGTGAGCACATGTCCTCGAGTAGGAGTCAGATGTTGCCCCCAACCTAGGGGTAACTAAGAAGATTATGTCTCGAGGCCCACAGGTTTTAGGTATGGAGTGTCAAGAGCCGGATTGGCAGATCATATCCCTGGAGGTGCCCTTCTTTTCATTGATGCATCCTACACATCGCCAGTAGTAGCATCCACCTCATCGACTTGGTTCCTACAAGGAAGTGGGTCTTACTCCATGAGGTAATGAGTTCGGGTATCATGGTACATATCACTATTATATTTAAATCATTTGAACATGTTGCAAAGTATCTTTCTTTATTTTCATAACATTTTCTTGGAATTTATGCTCTTTTCCTTATTTAAACCTGAGAGGGGTGTCATTGTGTCCTAGTAAGTCGGTTTCCCTCAAGAATAGGTTTCTATTGGGTGGTTCCTTGAAAATTCACCATCTGCTTCCTACCATACTTGTCACTTTCCATACCTTTTTCCCCTCCATATCCCCATCCTTTTGGGATCTTTGAGTGTATTGACCCAAGAAGGGATTTACCTTACCTCGTGGGAAGAAGGGGCTAAAGGACCAGAGGGTAAAAGTAGTTGGCAAGAGTTAAAATCCAATTATGAACCTTTGAGATGCTTCGCCTAGGGATTCTTGAGAAAGCGGTGAAATTATTCTCAGTAAGAAAAGGGGACCCACAAAAAATAAAGTAAAATACTCAAGGTACTAGTTGGTGGATAGGAGGTATCATCACGAGCCAACCTACCATGATAATAAACATGTAGCAGTATGACATTTCTATTATTTAGTCATTAAGTTAGGGTAGTGGCTATTGGTTGCATAACTAAGAGAAAGGGGGTCTCATCACGAGTCAACCTTCACATTTCCGTGAAATGTTTGTGAATGACACTGTCGCACCTGGTCACCAAGTCAGGATAGTGGCCTTCAACTAGTTTCTTGAAGCATAAAAAGAGAATAAAAAGAAAAGATAAAAAGAGAATAAAAATAAAAGATAAAAATATGAAAATATGAAAATGGAAATAAATGGGCTTGGAAACAATTACATTAATGACAAGGAGTAGCTCACCCTCCACAAAGGCTCCCATAGGTAAGACTCTACAATCCCTAGTATCACATGAACCCCATGCCCAAAGGTATACCCCATGTCATCTCATGCACACACATGACTAGAATTGGTTCCACCTGGGAAACAACCTAGACTTAGGGGATATTGACCCGATAGGACATCTTGAGACCCTCTCCAAAACCTAAATTTGGAAAGTTGTATAACGTATTTGAGAATTTGTTTGGGTTAGGGGGGTTTGATGCACATGTCCGGGAGCTTTGATTATTAGATTTGATTTACTTACTATGATACTTGTGGCTCATGGACCACTGGAGGGCATACTTGTTGTCTTTGTAGGACTTTGGATAGATATCCATGAGGGGATGACTAGTTCGGACCTTCATGAGGGACTTAAGCCCACAAACGAATGTTGAGACCCCATGTAAGGGGCATGATGGATATTTTTGACTTATACCATGAAGAAATAATTTGTTGCCTTTGGAGGCACTTTGGTAGGCCTAGATGAATGGTCCTCATCTCCTCCCACCTTGATGTTAGCCCTTGGAGGCCTTAGACGTCACTAGGGCTAGGGTTTGATATTTTGAAGACAGTGATGAGGCTTGTGGCATGTGTGGGCATGATTTAAGGCCTTTGGAGGCCTAGCACTGCATATTTCTTGCTCAATGTCCCACACATGGGACTCAATGTCACCCTAGAGGAGCATGACATCACCCTATTAGGGTTTTATCTTGCATTTTTTATGTAAATTTATTTTTTTTAGTAATTGTTCAGGGTCGGCCCTAATTTTTTGATCTAAAGTAATTAAAGGTCAATTTTTTGTATAAATAAACAAAAAGTGACATTCATTTTTATCACAACTCATCATACACTAGTGGTGGACTGGAAGTTTCTCCCTCTTTAAGGGCTATTGGATGAAATAACTAGTGCACATCTCTTGGGGAAGCTTTATGGTGATGTATCTTGGCATTTTTCATGGTGGAATGGTCTTCAACTAGGGTTTGACTTGATTATTCTTGGTGAAGTAAGTAGAAAATCTGCATTTTATTCATGTAATCAATGTTTGTGGTAAATTTTGATCGTTTCATGTTAAAGATTATGAAACTGCTTGTTTAAACCCTAGGGGAGAAACATAAGTGCTTATTTTTCCCTATAACTTTTCTACTAGCTCGAATTTTCCAATTATACATTATTTTGGAAGCGATTACTAGAGCCCTAAAGTGTTATCTCTCTAGTAACTTCTTTTTAATTACTAATTATCTTTCAAAAGGCTAAGGAAGGAAGGTGCGCTAGGGCCTAGAAGTGCCTATTCTCGAGCAAAACCTCTCTTAAGACTTAGACGCTTGAGGCCTTGAAGTGCCAACACCTCTCGCATCTACCTCTTTCCTTGGACAAGTATTAACATTTCTTTATTTCCCAGGTGATATTGTTGTTGTTATTGACTCCATAATCCCCTAAAGGCATTGATTTATATGCTTTTGTGGACGAATGAGATCAAACAACTTTCAAACTCTCTTCCTTGAAGCTCTTACTAACTAACACTAACACTAACCTAGCCTAGTAAATTGACTTCATTTTTGTTGTTATAACCTTTTTCTATAGCCATTTTAAAGAAGCATATTTTATGCATACTTGAATGTAAATGCTAGCTAAGCACTTGAGATTTTGTTTATGACAAGCTATTATCATTATATACACTAAATGTTATATTTTCATTGTCTCTTAAATCATTTTTGAAGAGTATTTCTTGCAGCTATTATACATTACTTATTGATGTTGCAAACTTGTCTATTGCTGCAATTTTATTCCAGCTATCATATATTTCATCAGTTTACTGTCTTTTGAATCTTTAATATCATATTTGTACTTATAACTGCCACATTTATTCAATTTTTCTCTTGTTAAGGGAAGGCACACCTTATTTCCGCATATGCTTCATCTCTTAAAGACATAAACCCTATGGCATTTCTAACTTGAGTGACCAGTGAGAGGGGGGTACTTTCATCCTTGCTTTAGCTCACCATCCCTTTAGGCCACTAGGGACATCTCCCTTGGGGTAGTCTTATCCTACTCCTAAACATAGAGGGGTTTCCTATTAAGGTGACAATGATAGGTCACCCCCTTGTTACACCAATCTCGTCTCACTTGCCTTGGGATTTGGGAAAGTACAGTTTGTGCGATAAAAAACCTAACTTTTAGTTGATATTGCTAAAATACTTAGCTCTGTGAAGTTGATCTATCAAGTCATCAATATGTGGCAATGGATATTGATTCTTAATGGTGACCTTGTTTAAGAGTCAATAGTTCATGCACATTCTCCATGTATCATCCTTCCTTCGAACAAGAGCAATAGTTGATCCACATGGAAACGAATTGGGTTGAATTATTGTTCATAAACTCTTAAATATTCCTCTTAATTTCTTCAATCTCTAATAAATAGGTCATGTTATAGCACAAGATATAGGTTGGGAAATGCCTTACCCAACCACAGAAACAAGTGCTACAACTTGGGAATCCTACAACCAATGTCACCTCGATGTAGATCTCGCACTTCAAGGATGACTAGGTCACTCTAGGGAGACGATCACAGTGACCCTAGGGGGATTGAGATGGAGATGGAGGGAAGTGGAAATGAATCCCCTATATTTCAAGTCTAAATGGAATGAAATGTAGGGAGAGATGCCTTGCAAGTCAAGTAATGGTTTCCCCACAGGTATAGTACTTCTTTGGATGATTGTACCTGCCCGACACACAAGAAAACACACTTTGCAATGATAGATGTTAGTTCGATCAGAAATTTAAGCTTGTTTCCCCTAATTTGCAGCAGTAGATAACAATATATATCAGCAAGTAAATGGTACTATGAGTTGTTCAATAAGTGCTAGAGATCAAGTAGAAATTGCAAGAGAAAGACTAGCTAAACTCAAGATGAAAAGTCGATATTCTAGCACAAAAGATAAGGGTGTTGTAAACACTTGTCTACAGAAAATTATATCAGACTTATGGCTGTAACATTAAATGTATTACAGCAATAAAATCAGCCACTGAAATCCCCTCAAAGTTTTCCAAAAAGTGTGCTAGGCCAAGGAGAGTAAGTGTGCAAACTTTGAGAAAAATCCAATGGTTGATAAGAGAGTTATTAAAGCAAGTAAGTTAGGGTTTCTACAGCCCTAATGGTTGTAGGATAAAGTTTGTAACAGAAATTAGAATGTTGGGAGAGAGGGGATGCCCTAGTGGGGTAAAACTCCTCTCAATGAGACAAATCAACTTCAAGCAAGAGAACTTTCAAAAGGTCAAAAATTATGTTTCCCAAGGCAATGATTTTATATCTCCAATGCAAAAAAATGAGTATGAATAGTGCCTTTACTATTGGGTTAATGGAGTCAAATGAGCTTAGAGAAGCTACCTCATTGGGGGTGTAAGCCCTTTTACTTCCCAAGGCAAGTTTCTCTACGCTAGGGTTTAGGCTAAGAGGGTGTATGCCCTTATACTTCTCTTAGCAAACCCTTGTCTAAGAAATAAGCTGAAGCATAAAGTGATGAAGACTAAGGTGGGGGTGTAGTCCCTTATACTTCCCACCTAGTTCCTAGCACAATAACCTTGACTTGAAACAAATGATAGCAAGAAAGTAAAAAACATACCAATTCAAGGGAAAATGCCAAGATAATCCACCACAATAGAAATATAATAGCCTTCCAAGGCTATCGCATCACTTATTCCATCAACCATTCATAAGTATAGCCATGCACAAGTGC
The DNA here is from genome assembly GCA_009831015.1 of Picea engelmannii. Lineage (NCBI taxonomy): Eukaryota > Viridiplantae > Streptophyta > Pinopsida > Pinales > Pinaceae > Picea > Picea engelmannii. The sequence continues at coordinate 1,858,790 of ML777429.1, read as the reverse complement.
ACAAGAGATACAAGAGCCAAGAGGGCCGAAAATTTCAGACCAAGTCTCTCACAAGAGGGAGAGTTATGATTTAAAGTGAGATCTTATGATCTCTATTTATACTAAAAGTAGCTAACACAATTTGTCCACAAATTAAGGATTAAAACACAAGATTAGAGGTCAACAACCCTAATCTTTCCCACTTAACAAAGAAATATTAAACAATTCACTTAAAATTTCACTTTTTGCAAAAATTAAGCCCTAATTTAGGAGGATGTCACCCCTTTAGGGGACGTTTTGCCACTTTGAGCAAATCGTTGGTGTTGGAGAAGCATGGATGGGCCTCCAAAGGCCATGTGTCAAGCATCTAGTCACTCATATCATGGTGAAGACCTTCTTCTCCTCAAAACATCTGTGTGTCAAAGAGTGGCACCTCACCACAACGCCCTAGCCCCCAAGATCATGACGTCAAGCTCAAAAATGGGACGTTTTTGCCCTCCTTGGAAAATTGTTTGGCAAGTAAGGGGTGGGCTAGGTTGTCAAAGTCATAATCAAGGTCGTCCAAGTCTGATCTCTCTCATCTGGCATGTGGGCCCCTCGCATCCAACCTGTGGGCTTGTATCCCCATGGAAGGCCAAGATAGGCTTGTTCTCCCAAAATTGTCCACCAGCTAGGTTCTGCAAAGACAAATGAACATGCTAGGCTTGTTCTCCCAAAATTGTCCACCAGCTAGGTTCTGCAAAGACAAATGAACATGCTAGGCTTGTTCTCCCAAAATTGTCCACCAGCTAGGTTAGAGAAAATATCGAAAGAAATGTGGTCTCGTGGACTGCAATGATTACCGATATATCCAAAATAGACAGGCCAATGAGACCTTGAAACTTTGTTATCAAATGCAACAGGCAGACATTAAACCCAACAGAATTGTTATCTTGAGTTTGATCTCGGCATATACCCCTTTAGGGGTTCATTCTCTAGCAAGGTAAGTGGATTCATGATTACGTCACAAGAAATGGGTTTAATTTGGATGTTATTCTGGAGACTATCCTAATAGACATGAATGTCAGAGGGTTAGCTTAGCTCATAACAAGTGGTTATGTTTCCGATTATGATACAGATTTGAAATCTTTTTCTTAAAATTGGAAAAGTCAAAGTCATGTTTCTGATTATGGTTATGTGAGATCTTTTTCTTAAAATTGGAAAAGAAATGTGGTTATGTTGTTGAATATGATACAGATGTGAGATATTTTCCTATATGAACCCCACACAACCTTCATGTCTTAGGTGGCAACTCCAATCATCATCAAAAATTTTAAATTCTAAAAATATCAAAGGGTGTAAATAAGATCAAGGGATAGGATATTTCAGTTGGTTAAAATTTAAAAAAAAAAAAAATTTAAAAAAAGCATAATACTTAGAGAAGTCTAAGTCTATTTTGGTTGAGGATTAATACTCCATTCTACATCCATAAAACAACATGGAAAGATGGAGGAATCCACAAGGCATCAACAATGTACCAGCAGTGTCCTCACTGGAACATTCACAGGGATCAACCATCCATAAAACATGGGAAGATGGGGGAATCCACGATGCATCAACAATGTACCAGCAGTGTCCTCACTTGGAACATTCACAGGCATCAAGCAACAAACAAAATTTAGGTTTATTCAAGTTGGCAACTTGAAATATTTTAATAAGCTAAGGTGTTTTCAACGTTGACAATGATGGCTAGGCTTGTTTAGCTTCTTGTAATATACATCAGTTTGCATTCACGCCATCTTTCTTTCCTCAAGTTAGCTGCCTCTTTTTCGTTGTTTCCTTTGTGTTAATTTTGTCATCCAAGATGTTATGCCTATTAATCACCACCAGGACGGGGTGGGGCGTGAGCTCTGGCTTATAAGTTAAATTTGACATTCAACTCTTTTTCCAGAGTTATTATGGGAAGATGGTGGTAATCTGAGCAAGCCACTGTTGATTTGAATATTGTGCTCTTCTTCTCAGTTGTGTTTCTTTCTCCATTCTCTTGTTGGAGGGTTGTAACACGAGTAGCTGAACAATTTTAACTCTCTTCATAGTATGGGGTTTTTGTGCTTGCTTAAATATGATGTCTTCTTCAGAAAACTTTGTTTCTCAAAGGCAATGTTTCTGTCATTATTCTTACAAACAGTTTGTTGAGGGGCACCGTTCACAATTAAACTGTCAGAAAAAATTAGCTTGACGGTCATATATAACAGCCAAACTCCAAGCCTACTTGGAAGTTCATCATTTACCAAATTCAATCTAGTCAAGAGATCTTGTATATCATCCATATCTTGATTCTATTTTGGAAAGATCGTAGCTCATGGAGCAAAGCTTCTTTTACATAGCAAAATGATTTCTCTGAACTGAATAAATTCGACCTTCCTCTTCCGTACTGAAGAACAAGATTTCTCTAAACTTAATAAAGTTTATCCTTCCGCATTGGTACTGAATAAGTCTTTATTTACCAAAGAATAATGATGTAATAATCCACAGCACCTGAAAGACCTCATCTCAATTAGAAAGATTTGAATTAATTCAAGAATACAATCTTCATGTTAGAAAGAGAAAAGCAGGAAAGGGAATCCAGTGACTGTAAAAAGGACAACAAGATGAGAAAGACCTCAAACGCAACTAGAAAGGGGGATCGTATTACACAATGAGATAAAGCACTTGAAGGTTCAGATGTTGAGGGGCAAGTGGTCATACATTTGCCACAAAGGGGACAAACACTCCCAAACCCTTGACAAGTGATTTAGCACGTATCCTACATCCTTCATTTTGCCAGTCAAAGTTTCCAACATTACATAGATTTGTTTGGACATGGGTGTGATTTATCTCCTGCAAGGAAGGAATGAATGAAACCTACTATTGATCTCAATCAAACTGCATTTTGTTGTCTTTTCCAATCCTCGGTTTTTCATCTTTGTTCTCACCTTTGCTACTTCATCCCACTTCCGAGTTGCAGCATAAGTATTTGAAGATAGAACATAATATCCAGCATTGTTAGGTTCTAAATTAAAAAGGATTTGTGCCACATACTCTACTAGCTCAATATTGCAGTGAATTCTAAATGCACCAAGCAAAGCACCCCACACATCGCATTAGGGTGTATTGGCATCTTTTTAATAAAGCCATGTGCCTCATTCAGGCATCCAGCAGCACGACCAAGAAGATCAACCATGCATACATAGTGCTCCAACATTGGCACTGGTATCCCCTAGCCTAGGGATAATTAAGGAGATCACGTCTCAAGGCCCATAGGTCCTAGACATGGAGTATCAAGAGCCAAACGACTTGAGCATGGCCCCGGAGGACCCCTCTTTTCATCAGTGCAGTCCATTTATCACCAGTAGCAATGTCCATCCCATCATCCTAGTCCTGAAGTAACGACGAGTCTTACTCCATGAGGTAATGAGTCTGGGTATCATGGTATGTATCACTCTAATTGTTGAAGCACTTGAATATGTTGTATTGAATCCTTCTTCATTTCATGATCTTTGCTCGGAAATTATGCTCTTTGCCTCGTTCATACCTGGCAGGGTGACAGGGTGCCCTAGTAAGTTGATTTCCCTTTAGGATGGGTTGTTATTGGGTGGATCTGTGAAAAGTCATCATCTGTTCACTCCATACTTACCATTTTTCATCTGTATTCCTTTCATCTCCCCTATCCTTGTTTGGGCATTGGGATTGGCTACACTAGTAAGGGTTGTACCTTACCTCGTGGGAAGAAGGGGCTAAAGGCCCATAGGTAAAAGTAGCTGGCAAGATTTAAAGGTCAGTGTTGAAACCTTCGAGATGTTACTCCCAGGGATACCCGAGAAAGCAATGAAAAGCTTCTCAATAAGAAAAGGGGACCCATAAGACAATATAAACACTCAAGGTACTAGTTGATGGATAGGGGGTCTCATCACGAGTCGGCCTATTATGACCATGGGCATGTAGTGATATGACACTACCATCTATCTGGTCACCAAACTAGGGTAGTGGCTCTTGGTGACATAGCCAAGATAAAGGGAGTCTCATCACGAGCCAACCTTCTCATTTCCATGAAATGTTTGTGGATAACGTTGTCACCTCTGGTCATCAAGCCAACACAGTGGCCTTCAACTATTCCCTTGAAGCACAAGAGAAAAAGATCAAAAAAAATAAAGCTAAGAATAAAAGGAAATGAATGGGCTAGGAAACAATTGCATTTATGACAAGGTGCGTCTTTGTAACACACCCGACCCCTCAGTGGATTTCCTAGGGATGGGTCTCAAAATTTTGTTCTCCTTAAGTGATCAAATCCTTCACTTGGGGTCTCTACCACACTCTGCTCACCCAGAATTCTCCAACCACGGTCTCCATTCTCAAACCCGAGCTCAAAACCGGTGGATATACCCTTTTGATGTTCTTCAGGTGTTCATTGGTTGAGGGCCATGTGGCGTCCACATGGATCCACCTCACACATGTTATTTCCAAGTTCCTTCCTCCACGGTGGAAGACCATCCATCGCCTGATCCCATGGCTTGACTTACTCTCTTTCTCCTATATCAGTTGTGGAGGAATTCGGCGCTTCACGTCTCTCTACTATCTACGCATGATACCACCCGGAATTCTGAACTTCTGAAGTCTCGTAAGCTAACCTCTGGAGTCCCGGAGTCCCAGTCACTTCACCAACCACGTTGGCTAGGAGGACACATATCAGGAACTGACACGTAAGCGGGGTCAGGGTGACACGTGTTACGTTCCAATGGGCCTATAGGGTACGTGATGCACACGAATCTGGGTGACATGTGGCATGTCAAGATGGGGTCCACGTCACCCTCAGTGGAGTCACTACACCTCATCACCCCGGACTAACAGGCTTCTACATTCCTCAGATCTCACAGTCGAGATCCAATCATGTAGACTTATAGATCTACGGCTCTAGTTACCTCAGGAATTCGACGTTCGTGAGTGTTTCTATGCAAACTTCTCTTACCTTCTGAAGCGTTCAATCTCCGAATTAAAGGGGCTAGCGCCACGCGTCCCCGATATATCGACGATTGGGGAAAGGATCCGAAGGATCCCACGATCTATGGTTCTGGGTCCTTCGCGGCTCCGGCCTTCAGGGTTTCAAATCCTGGTTTAGTTGGTGAGATAGGTTCACCCAACCACCTGGGGAACCGCCTATCACTGGTCAATCTTATGGGAAACCAAGTCTCTCGGTTACCTTCAGCACGTATAAGGCTGATAAGGACGGTCATACTTTGAAGTCCTGGAATTCTGGAGCTCTGAAGCCAAGGGGACATAACTTCCTTAGGCTTATTCCAAGGTTCCTGGGTATTGGTCATATGGGTCCTTTCGAACGGATCTTGTTTGCTCGTCTTCCAAACGAAAGGACCTCCCCTTTTTTAAGGCTTCCACTTCGTTATTCTTCCTGAGATTTTACCATGAAATGGTTAAAGACTTGGGTCTGGAATTCCGGTCGCACAACAAGGGGTCTGAAAGAGGCATCCTCTTCGGACAGACAGGTTCAGGTCGTTACAATATCTCCCATTTCGGCCGTCTTACAAGCTCATGTCCCAGGAAGCCTTGGGAGCTAAGTTGGGCCTACAGACTATTGGTCGAAATTATAACTTTACATAGAGAAGGAGGCATATACATATCGTAACCATTCCACACAAAAGACATTTATAAATACACATATGTATAAATCCATACATTCATCCATTATTCCAGTTCAACATATAAAATAGGGAAAATACTTATCATAACTAGATAACATGAGTCGACTGTTGAAAGGGGTGCCCATTTCCACCCAACCATAGGCTCAGTCACTCCTAACGGATTTACGACTAGCCACCCCCGAGATAGACCACGATGCTCTGTGATAAAATCCTTTATTCTGGCTCAGCGACAGTGGGGACGACGGTTACTCTTCTCCTCCCGTAGGATCTTGGCAACGGTTTACATGATATCAAGCAAGGAGGACCAACCTTATTTATCATCTTATATCATAACCCTGTTATCCATCTCCTTGCCACCAGAACACTTTTTGAACCCGAGAGCTTAACCACACTTCTTTGCACTCTTCGCAGGCCTTTTCTCCACCCACCACACCTTCATTTCTTGCCTCTTTCAGCAAGGTTGTGTGTGGCTCGAATTCCCAGCCTGTGGTCAGGTCTAGAAACATTACAGATGGGTTCTCTAGCCCATCCCCTCATTAACTCTTGAGGAGGTCTTCCCACCGACCAGCCTGACTGTAATTCATTTTTGGGTCAGAGGATTGTTTTGTTCCTGAGCAATTAAATCCAGTAAGGTACTGGTTTGGTGAAGGTTAAGGCAACCATCTCAGGTCCCCTTCACCATCTCTTTTCATAGCATTCGTAGTCTTTCTTAGTACACCCCTCTTCCAGTAGTCATGCAACACTTATCAATTTTCTAGTAAATAATAGAATTTGCATTCATTGACCTTTTATACAAAGGTCCATCAAATCAAACATTCACGCATATTGAGTTTCCCATGGTCTCTTGGCCATTACAGTTATATTTACAAACTGGGGGAAACATGGTGTTACAATTCCCTCCCCCTTAAAGGAACATCGTCCTCGATGTTCTATCTTTCAACATGCTATGTATATACAGAAGTGAACAAAAATGGATATTCTTGTCTCATGGCATCCTCCATTTCCCATGTAGCCTCATCTGGGCCAAAGTGTTTCCACTACACATTGACCTGTGCAATGGTTCGGTTCCTTAGTGGGGTTTCCTTCTTGTCTAGTATGCATTGAAGTTCTGGTAGGAATTCTCCCTCGGGCTCCACCTAGATCACAGACCAGACAATTATATGATTAGAATCATGTACATATTTCTTCAATAATGAAACAAGGAAAACATTATGTGCCTTTACTGTGGGAGGGAGTGCTAGCCTATAGGCTACAAGTCTCACTCTATCTAAGACTTCAAAGGGTCCACAATACCGAGGTGTCAGCTTGGCACAAGCTCCCATTCTCAGGGAACTCTTCATGGGCCTAACTCTGAGATAGACATGGTCTCCTGTCTTGAACTCTCTGGGAGTTATCTTTCTGTCGGCGTAACTTTTCTATCTATCCTGAGAAATTTTCAGATTTTTTTTTATCTGAATCACTTGTTGTTCCATTTCTTTCAGCATGTCGGGTGTGATTGTAATTCTATCCACTGGATTACTCCAGTTGACTGGAGTCTTGCACTGTCTACCATAGAGGGCTTTGAAAGGGCTCATCTTCAGTGATTATTGATAATCATTGTTGTAGGAAAAATCTACCAGTGGCAGGTAGTCTTCCCACTTCTTAGGTTGATGCATTACATGCATTCTTATCATGTCTTTTAATATTTGGTTTACTCTTTCTATCTGCCCATCATTTTGAGGGTGATAGGTTGTGTTAAACAACAATTAGTCTCAAAACCATCCACCAAGGATTTCCAAAAGCTTGAAGTGAATTTCGTGTCTCTGTCAGATACAATCTCCCTAGGCATGCCATGCAGTCTGAATATCTCCTTCATGAAGATGTTGGCAATATCTATTGCCTTGCAAGTCGATTTGACAAGGATGAAGTGAGCGGACTTGCTCAACTTGTCCACCACTACCATGATGGCATCATTATGTTTGGTCGATTTTGGTAATCCGGTGATGAAATCCATGGAGATGGTCTCCCATTTCCATTCTGGAATTGGTAGAGGTTGCAACAACCCTGCTAGGTGTCGGTGTTATGCCTTAACTTGTTGGCATTCTAGACATTTAGCTAAATATTCAGCTATGTCCTTTTTTAATCCAGGCCAATAAAATTGTTTTCTAGTGGTTGTAATCATTTTCTGATAACCTGGATGACCAGTGTATGGTCTCTTGTGCAATTTGTCCATTATGAACCTCTTCAAGTCGTCACAACTTGGGATATACAATATGTTTATGTAAGTTAGCAGACCTTCGTCCAACATTTGATAGCCTTCATACTTTAGCCCTGTGGGCTCTTGCTTTAGGTACGATGTCACGGTCTTGAAGAATGCATATGTTTCTTGTGCATTCCTAACTCTTTCCCTCACATTTGTTTCACAGGTGCTCACCATTGCCAAGTGAATCATTTTCATACTTCTGCTAACGGCATCGACCACCCTATTTTGCTTTCCTTTGATGTGTTTGATTTCGAAATCAAACTCACTAAGGAGATCCATCCATATAGCTTGTCTAGCATTGAGTTTTCGTTGATCAAACAAGTGCCTCAACCCATAGTGGTCTGTCATAAGTATAAATCTCCTACCCAGCAGGTAATGCCTCCACATTTTTAAAGCATGCACTATGGAAGCCAACTATAGATCATGGGTCACATAATTGATTTCATGCTCATTCAATTTTCTGGATTCATAGGAAACTACACATCCTTCTTGCATAAGGACTCCTCTGAGTCCTTCCGTGCAGGCATATGTGCATACAAGGAAGTCGATATCAGGGTCTGCAATCTTCAGCACGGGTGCATGGTTCAGAAGGTATTTCAGTTCTTGAAATCTTTCTTCACATTTTGATGTCCAAGTGAATTTAACCCCATTTTTCTGAAGGGCAGTGATTGGGAAACCAATCTTGGAAAATCCTTTTATAAACCTTCTATAATATCCTTCTAAGCCCATAAAGGATCTGATATCAAATACATCCTTTGGGGTAGGCCATTCCATAATAGATCTGATCTTGTCAGGGTCTACTACCACTCCTTCTTCAGAAATAACATGACAAAGTAATGGACTTGCTTCTCGAAAAAGTTGCACTTGCTAAACTTAGCGTAGAGATGATTCTCTCTTAGTACTTGAAGTACAAGTCTAATATGTTCTTCATGCTCCTCTTTGTTCTTGGAGTAGATTAGGATATCGTCAACGAAAACCAATACAAATATGTCTATGAATTTGTTGAGTACATTATTCATCAGGCACATCAAAGTGGCAGGGGCATTGGTTAATCCAAATGACACCATCACAAATTCATAATGACCATACCTTGTCCTGAAGGTTGGTTTGTGGATGTCTTCGTCCTTGATTCGGACGTGATGGTATCTAGACCTCAAGTCAATCTTTGAGAAAATGCAAGCACCCCCTAATTGGTCGAACAAGTCATTGTTCTTGGTAAGGGGTACTTGTTCTTTATGGTTGTCTTATTGAGTTGTCTATAATCTATGCACAGTCGGAGTGTGCCATATTTCTTCTTCACAAACAGGACTGGTTCTCCTTATGGAGACACATTGGGCCGGATGTAGCCTTTGTCCATCATTTCCTTTAGTTGTAGCTTGAGCTCAACTAGCTGGGGTGTACTCATCCTATAGGGTGTCCTAGACATTATCACTACTCCTGGTGCAATTTCTATCGAGAAGTCAATGTCTCTTCTCGAAGGTAGACTCGATACTTCTTATGGAAACATGTCTCTATACTCTCTTAGTATGGGGTGGTCCTCTAGGTTTGTTATGTCATCCTCAACAGATTCCAACACTTGTATTGCATATAGAGGACATCCCTTTATGCAATACATTTTCATTTGAAGGGTTGATATTCATCTCACTGAGACAGGCTTATGAATCCCTTGGAGGGTTATCTTTCTCCCTTCTTCATTTACACATTCCAAGGTTTTATGGTAATAGTCCAACTTAGTTTTATATGCATCTATCCAGTCCATACCAATCAACAGGTCATAAGATCCTAGGGGAAGTATGTTAAGGGTAGCTTGGGTGGGAAAACCATCCATAGTGAATTGGCAAGTTGGTATAACCTCTGCCACTTTTATTTTGGTGTCAATGGCTAGTTGTACTAACCATGGATTAACATGCCTAACTGGTTGCAGTTTAAACTTATCAACAGTTTGAGGGATCACATAACTCAAATTAGAACCAGAGTCAATTAAAATATAAATTAGATTGTTGGCGATCATACCTTCCATATCCACCACTGAAGCTTGGTGGTCGGCTTGTTTATTATCCACGGCTGCATAAATCTGTGGCATACTCCTAGCCACATCATTGACAGTGGTAGCTTCTTAGATGTTGTAAACTATCATATTGTTCTGATGTTTGTGTGGACAGTCCCTCAGTAGATGTTCTTCTCCACAACCCCAACATTTCAAGGGTTCCTTCTTTGGGTTATCCATCTTTCCTGGGGTTGCTCTAAAAGGTTTATTTCCACTCTCAGAGGGGAAATTTTGTTGATATACACTTCTATCATGAAGTCTTATCCTAGAGTCCTTCCTATAGTTCTTAAATATTGGGGATTTGGACCCCTTCTTATTGAACCTCTCTTCTTCTTCCAATCCTTGCGAGGTTTTGTTTGATTCCCGAACTGTTCATAACAGTACCTTGCCTTCCGGATAGTGTCTTCTAAGGTATTTGGCTCATCAAAATCAATCCTATTCTGGTAGGTCTGAGGTAACCCACTGATAAATCGTTGCACTTTTACCTTTTCATCCTTTATGTAGGGCACATACCTCAGCAGCTCAAGGAATTTATTGACATATTCCTCTATGATGATTTGTCTTAGCTTGAGTTCATAGAACTCTTTAGTCTTCTCATCAAAGTATTTTTCTGACAGATACTTCTTCTTGAAGTGTTTCTCAAATTGTTTCCATGATAAGTCCTCTTCATGGATTCCTTTCACATTCTTAAGGTCTTCCCACCAAATGGAAG
>ML777429.1:1772793-1841990 GCA_009831015.1 Picea engelmannii | reverse complement strand
AAGTCATAATCAAGGTCGTCCAAGTCTGATCTCTCTCATCTGGCATGTGGGCCCCTCGCATCCAACCTGTGGGCTTGTATCCCCATGGAAGGCCAAGATAGGCTTGTTCTCCCAAAATTGTCCACCAGCTAGGTTCTGCAAAGACAAATGAACATGCTAGGCTTGTTCTCCCAAAATTGTCCACCAGCTAGGTTCTGCAAAGACAAATGAACATGCTAGGCTTGTTCTCCCAAAATTGTCCACCAGCTAGGTTAGAGAAAATATCGAAAGAAATGTGGTCTCGTGGACTGCAATGATTACCGATATATCCAAAATAGACAGGCCAATGAGACCTTGAAACTTTGTTATCAAATGCAACAGGCAGACATTAAACCCAACAGAATTGTTATCTTGAGTTTGATCTCGGCATATACCCCTTTAGGGGTTCATTCTCTAGCAAGGTAAGTGGATTCATGATTACGTCACAAGAAATGGGTTTAATTTGGATGTTATTCTGGAGACTATCCTAATAGACATGAATGTCAGAGGGTTAGCTTAGCTCATAACAAGTGGTTATGTTTCCGATTATGATACAGATTTGAAATCTTTTTCTTAAAATTGGAAAAGTCAAAGTCATGTTTCTGATTATGGTTATGTGAGATCTTTTTCTTAAAATTGGAAAAGAAATGTGGTTATGTTGTTGAATATGATACAGATGTGAGATATTTTCCTATATGAACCCCACACAACCTTCATGTCTTAGGTGGCAACTCCAATCATCATCAAAAATTTTAAATTCTAAAAATATCAAAGGGTGTAAATAAGATCAAGGGATAGGATATTTCAGTTGGTTAAAATTTAAAAAAAAAAAAAATTTAAAAAAAGCATAATACTTAGAGAAGTCTAAGTCTATTTTGGTTGAGGATTAATACTCCATTCTACATCCATAAAACAACATGGAAAGATGGAGGAATCCACAAGGCATCAACAATGTACCAGCAGTGTCCTCACTGGAACATTCACAGGGATCAACCATCCATAAAACATGGGAAGATGGGGGAATCCACGATGCATCAACAATGTACCAGCAGTGTCCTCACTTGGAACATTCACAGGCATCAAGCAACAAACAAAATTTAGGTTTATTCAAGTTGGCAACTTGAAATATTTTAATAAGCTAAGGTGTTTTCAACGTTGACAATGATGGCTAGGCTTGTTTAGCTTCTTGTAATATACATCAGTTTGCATTCACGCCATCTTTCTTTCCTCAAGTTAGCTGCCTCTTTTTCGTTGTTTCCTTTGTGTTAATTTTGTCATCCAAGATGTTATGCCTATTAATCACCACCAGGACGGGGTGGGGCGTGAGCTCTGGCTTATAAGTTAAATTTGACATTCAACTCTTTTTCCAGAGTTATTATGGGAAGATGGTGGTAATCTGAGCAAGCCACTGTTGATTTGAATATTGTGCTCTTCTTCTCAGTTGTGTTTCTTTCTCCATTCTCTTGTTGGAGGGTTGTAACACGAGTAGCTGAACAATTTTAACTCTCTTCATAGTATGGGGTTTTTGTGCTTGCTTAAATATGATGTCTTCTTCAGAAAACTTTGTTTCTCAAAGGCAATGTTTCTGTCATTATTCTTACAAACAGTTTGTTGAGGGGCACCGTTCACAATTAAACTGTCAGAAAAAATTAGCTTGACGGTCATATATAACAGCCAAACTCCAAGCCTACTTGGAAGTTCATCATTTACCAAATTCAATCTAGTCAAGAGATCTTGTATATCATCCATATCTTGATTCTATTTTGGAAAGATCGTAGCTCATGGAGCAAAGCTTCTTTTACATAGCAAAATGATTTCTCTGAACTGAATAAATTCGACCTTCCTCTTCCGTACTGAAGAACAAGATTTCTCTAAACTTAATAAAGTTTATCCTTCCGCATTGGTACTGAATAAGTCTTTATTTACCAAAGAATAATGATGTAATAATCCACAGCACCTGAAAGACCTCATCTCAATTAGAAAGATTTGAATTAATTCAAGAATACAATCTTCATGTTAGAAAGAGAAAAGCAGGAAAGGGAATCCAGTGACTGTAAAAAGGACAACAAGATGAGAAAGACCTCAAACGCAACTAGAAAGGGGGATCGTATTACACAATGAGATAAAGCACTTGAAGGTTCAGATGTTGAGGGGCAAGTGGTCATACATTTGCCACAAAGGGGACAAACACTCCCAAACCCTTGACAAGTGATTTAGCACGTATCCTACATCCTTCATTTTGCCAGTCAAAGTTTCCAACATTACATAGATTTGTTTGGACATGGGTGTGATTTATCTCCTGCAAGGAAGGAATGAATGAAACCTACTATTGATCTCAATCAAACTGCATTTTGTTGTCTTTTCCAATCCTCGGTTTTTCATCTTTGTTCTCACCTTTGCTACTTCATCCCACTTCCGAGTTGCAGCATAAGTATTTGAAGATAGAACATAATATCCAGCATTGTTAGGTTCTAAATTAAAAAGGATTTGTGCCACATACTCTACTAGCTCAATATTGCAGTGAATTCTAAATGCACCAAGCAAAGCACCCCACACATCGCATTAGGGTGTATTGGCATCTTTTTAATAAAGCCATGTGCCTCATTCAGGCATCCAGCAGCACGACCAAGAAGATCAACCATGCATACATAGTGCTCCAACATTGGCACTGGTATCCCCTAGCCTAGGGATAATTAAGGAGATCACGTCTCAAGGCCCATAGGTCCTAGACATGGAGTATCAAGAGCCAAACGACTTGAGCATGGCCCCGGAGGACCCCTCTTTTCATCAGTGCAGTCCATTTATCACCAGTAGCAATGTCCATCCCATCATCCTAGTCCTGAAGTAACGACGAGTCTTACTCCATGAGGTAATGAGTCTGGGTATCATGGTATGTATCACTCTAATTGTTGAAGCACTTGAATATGTTGTATTGAATCCTTCTTCATTTCATGATCTTTGCTCGGAAATTATGCTCTTTGCCTCGTTCATACCTGGCAGGGTGACAGGGTGCCCTAGTAAGTTGATTTCCCTTTAGGATGGGTTGTTATTGGGTGGATCTGTGAAAAGTCATCATCTGTTCACTCCATACTTACCATTTTTCATCTGTATTCCTTTCATCTCCCCTATCCTTGTTTGGGCATTGGGATTGGCTACACTAGTAAGGGTTGTACCTTACCTCGTGGGAAGAAGGGGCTAAAGGCCCATAGGTAAAAGTAGCTGGCAAGATTTAAAGGTCAGTGTTGAAACCTTCGAGATGTTACTCCCAGGGATACCCGAGAAAGCAATGAAAAGCTTCTCAATAAGAAAAGGGGACCCATAAGACAATATAAACACTCAAGGTACTAGTTGATGGATAGGGGGTCTCATCACGAGTCGGCCTATTATGACCATGGGCATGTAGTGATATGACACTACCATCTATCTGGTCACCAAACTAGGGTAGTGGCTCTTGGTGACATAGCCAAGATAAAGGGAGTCTCATCACGAGCCAACCTTCTCATTTCCATGAAATGTTTGTGGATAACGTTGTCACCTCTGGTCATCAAGCCAACACAGTGGCCTTCAACTATTCCCTTGAAGCACAAGAGAAAAAGATCAAAAAAAATAAAGCTAAGAATAAAAGGAAATGAATGGGCTAGGAAACAATTGCATTTATGACAAGGTGCGTCTTTGTAACACACCCGACCCCTCAGTGGATTTCCTAGGGATGGGTCTCAAAATTTTGTTCTCCTTAAGTGATCAAATCCTTCACTTGGGGTCTCTACCACACTCTGCTCACCCAGAATTCTCCAACCACGGTCTCCATTCTCAAACCCGAGCTCAAAACCGGTGGATATACCCTTTTGATGTTCTTCAGGTGTTCATTGGTTGAGGGCCATGTGGCGTCCACATGGATCCACCTCACACATGTTATTTCCAAGTTCCTTCCTCCACGGTGGAAGACCATCCATCGCCTGATCCCATGGCTTGACTTACTCTCTTTCTCCTATATCAGTTGTGGAGGAATTCGGCGCTTCACGTCTCTCTACTATCTACGCATGATACCACCCGGAATTCTGAACTTCTGAAGTCTCGTAAGCTAACCTCTGGAGTCCCGGAGTCCCAGTCACTTCACCAACCACGTTGGCTAGGAGGACACATATCAGGAACTGACACGTAAGCGGGGTCAGGGTGACACGTGTTACGTTCCAATGGGCCTATAGGGTACGTGATGCACACGAATCTGGGTGACATGTGGCATGTCAAGATGGGGTCCACGTCACCCTCAGTGGAGTCACTACACCTCATCACCCCGGACTAACAGGCTTCTACATTCCTCAGATCTCACAGTCGAGATCCAATCATGTAGACTTATAGATCTACGGCTCTAGTTACCTCAGGAATTCGACGTTCGTGAGTGTTTCTATGCAAACTTCTCTTACCTTCTGAAGCGTTCAATCTCCGAATTAAAGGGGCTAGCGCCACGCGTCCCCGATATATCGACGATTGGGGAAAGGATCCGAAGGATCCCACGATCTATGGTTCTGGGTCCTTCGCGGCTCCGGCCTTCAGGGTTTCAAATCCTGGTTTAGTTGGTGAGATAGGTTCACCCAACCACCTGGGGAACCGCCTATCACTGGTCAATCTTATGGGAAACCAAGTCTCTCGGTTACCTTCAGCACGTATAAGGCTGATAAGGACGGTCATACTTTGAAGTCCTGGAATTCTGGAGCTCTGAAGCCAAGGGGACATAACTTCCTTAGGCTTATTCCAAGGTTCCTGGGTATTGGTCATATGGGTCCTTTCGAACGGATCTTGTTTGCTCGTCTTCCAAACGAAAGGACCTCCCCTTTTTTAAGGCTTCCACTTCGTTATTCTTCCTGAGATTTTACCATGAAATGGTTAAAGACTTGGGTCTGGAATTCCGGTCGCACAACAAGGGGTCTGAAAGAGGCATCCTCTTCGGACAGACAGGTTCAGGTCGTTACAATATCTCCCATTTCGGCCGTCTTACAAGCTCATGTCCCAGGAAGCCTTGGGAGCTAAGTTGGGCCTACAGACTATTGGTCGAAATTATAACTTTACATAGAGAAGGAGGCATATACATATCGTAACCATTCCACACAAAAGACATTTATAAATACACATATGTATAAATCCATACATTCATCCATTATTCCAGTTCAACATATAAAATAGGGAAAATACTTATCATAACTAGATAACATGAGTCGACTGTTGAAAGGGGTGCCCATTTCCACCCAACCATAGGCTCAGTCACTCCTAACGGATTTACGACTAGCCACCCCCGAGATAGACCACGATGCTCTGTGATAAAATCCTTTATTCTGGCTCAGCGACAGTGGGGACGACGGTTACTCTTCTCCTCCCGTAGGATCTTGGCAACGGTTTACATGATATCAAGCAAGGAGGACCAACCTTATTTATCATCTTATATCATAACCCTGTTATCCATCTCCTTGCCACCAGAACACTTTTTGAACCCGAGAGCTTAACCACACTTCTTTGCACTCTTCGCAGGCCTTTTCTCCACCCACCACACCTTCATTTCTTGCCTCTTTCAGCAAGGTTGTGTGTGGCTCGAATTCCCAGCCTGTGGTCAGGTCTAGAAACATTACAGATGGGTTCTCTAGCCCATCCCCTCATTAACTCTTGAGGAGGTCTTCCCACCGACCAGCCTGACTGTAATTCATTTTTGGGTCAGAGGATTGTTTTGTTCCTGAGCAATTAAATCCAGTAAGGTACTGGTTTGGTGAAGGTTAAGGCAACCATCTCAGGTCCCCTTCACCATCTCTTTTCATAGCATTCGTAGTCTTTCTTAGTACACCCCTCTTCCAGTAGTCATGCAACACTTATCAATTTTCTAGTAAATAATAGAATTTGCATTCATTGACCTTTTATACAAAGGTCCATCAAATCAAACATTCACGCATATTGAGTTTCCCATGGTCTCTTGGCCATTACAGTTATATTTACAAACTGGGGGAAACATGGTGTTACAATTCCCTCCCCCTTAAAGGAACATCGTCCTCGATGTTCTATCTTTCAACATGCTATGTATATACAGAAGTGAACAAAAATGGATATTCTTGTCTCATGGCATCCTCCATTTCCCATGTAGCCTCATCTGGGCCAAAGTGTTTCCACTACACATTGACCTGTGCAATGGTTCGGTTCCTTAGTGGGGTTTCCTTCTTGTCTAGTATGCATTGAAGTTCTGGTAGGAATTCTCCCTCGGGCTCCACCTAGATCACAGACCAGACAATTATATGATTAGAATCATGTACATATTTCTTCAATAATGAAACAAGGAAAACATTATGTGCCTTTACTGTGGGAGGGAGTGCTAGCCTATAGGCTACAAGTCTCACTCTATCTAAGACTTCAAAGGGTCCACAATACCGAGGTGTCAGCTTGGCACAAGCTCCCATTCTCAGGGAACTCTTCATGGGCCTAACTCTGAGATAGACATGGTCTCCTGTCTTGAACTCTCTGGGAGTTATCTTTCTGTCGGCGTAACTTTTCTATCTATCCTGAGAAATTTTCAGATTTTTTTTTATCTGAATCACTTGTTGTTCCATTTCTTTCAGCATGTCGGGTGTGATTGTAATTCTATCCACTGGATTACTCCAGTTGACTGGAGTCTTGCACTGTCTACCATAGAGGGCTTTGAAAGGGCTCATCTTCAGTGATTATTGATAATCATTGTTGTAGGAAAAATCTACCAGTGGCAGGTAGTCTTCCCACTTCTTAGGTTGATGCATTACATGCATTCTTATCATGTCTTTTAATATTTGGTTTACTCTTTCTATCTGCCCATCATTTTGAGGGTGATAGGTTGTGTTAAACAACAATTAGTCTCAAAACCATCCACCAAGGATTTCCAAAAGCTTGAAGTGAATTTCGTGTCTCTGTCAGATACAATCTCCCTAGGCATGCCATGCAGTCTGAATATCTCCTTCATGAAGATGTTGGCAATATCTATTGCCTTGCAAGTCGATTTGACAAGGATGAAGTGAGCGGACTTGCTCAACTTGTCCACCACTACCATGATGGCATCATTATGTTTGGTCGATTTTGGTAATCCGGTGATGAAATCCATGGAGATGGTCTCCCATTTCCATTCTGGAATTGGTAGAGGTTGCAACAACCCTGCTAGGTGTCGGTGTTATGCCTTAACTTGTTGGCATTCTAGACATTTAGCTAAATATTCAGCTATGTCCTTTTTTAATCCAGGCCAATAAAATTGTTTTCTAGTGGTTGTAATCATTTTCTGATAACCTGGATGACCAGTGTATGGTCTCTTGTGCAATTTGTCCATTATGAACCTCTTCAAGTCGTCACAACTTGGGATATACAATATGTTTATGTAAGTTAGCAGACCTTCGTCCAACATTTGATAGCCTTCATACTTTAGCCCTGTGGGCTCTTGCTTTAGGTACGATGTCACGGTCTTGAAGAATGCATATGTTTCTTGTGCATTCCTAACTCTTTCCCTCACATTTGTTTCACAGGTGCTCACCATTGCCAAGTGAATCATTTTCATACTTCTGCTAACGGCATCGACCACCCTATTTTGCTTTCCTTTGATGTGTTTGATTTCGAAATCAAACTCACTAAGGAGATCCATCCATATAGCTTGTCTAGCATTGAGTTTTCGTTGATCAAACAAGTGCCTCAACCCATAGTGGTCTGTCATAAGTATAAATCTCCTACCCAGCAGGTAATGCCTCCACATTTTTAAAGCATGCACTATGGAAGCCAACTATAGATCATGGGTCACATAATTGATTTCATGCTCATTCAATTTTCTGGATTCATAGGAAACTACACATCCTTCTTGCATAAGGACTCCTCTGAGTCCTTCCGTGCAGGCATATGTGCATACAAGGAAGTCGATATCAGGGTCTGCAATCTTCAGCACGGGTGCATGGTTCAGAAGGTATTTCAGTTCTTGAAATCTTTCTTCACATTTTGATGTCCAAGTGAATTTAACCCCATTTTTCTGAAGGGCAGTGATTGGGAAACCAATCTTGGAAAATCCTTTTATAAACCTTCTATAATATCCTTCTAAGCCCATAAAGGATCTGATATCAAATACATCCTTTGGGGTAGGCCATTCCATAATAGATCTGATCTTGTCAGGGTCTACTACCACTCCTTCTTCAGAAATAACATGACAAAGTAATGGACTTGCTTCTCGAAAAAGTTGCACTTGCTAAACTTAGCGTAGAGATGATTCTCTCTTAGTACTTGAAGTACAAGTCTAATATGTTCTTCATGCTCCTCTTTGTTCTTGGAGTAGATTAGGATATCGTCAACGAAAACCAATACAAATATGTCTATGAATTTGTTGAGTACATTATTCATCAGGCACATCAAAGTGGCAGGGGCATTGGTTAATCCAAATGACACCATCACAAATTCATAATGACCATACCTTGTCCTGAAGGTTGGTTTGTGGATGTCTTCGTCCTTGATTCGGACGTGATGGTATCTAGACCTCAAGTCAATCTTTGAGAAAATGCAAGCACCCCCTAATTGGTCGAACAAGTCATTGTTCTTGGTAAGGGGTACTTGTTCTTTATGGTTGTCTTATTGAGTTGTCTATAATCTATGCACAGTCGGAGTGTGCCATATTTCTTCTTCACAAACAGGACTGGTTCTCCTTATGGAGACACATTGGGCCGGATGTAGCCTTTGTCCATCATTTCCTTTAGTTGTAGCTTGAGCTCAACTAGCTGGGGTGTACTCATCCTATAGGGTGTCCTAGACATTATCACTACTCCTGGTGCAATTTCTATCGAGAAGTCAATGTCTCTTCTCGAAGGTAGACTCGATACTTCTTATGGAAACATGTCTCTATACTCTCTTAGTATGGGGTGGTCCTCTAGGTTTGTTATGTCATCCTCAACAGATTCCAACACTTGTATTGCATATAGAGGACATCCCTTTATGCAATACATTTTCATTTGAAGGGTTGATATTCATCTCACTGAGACAGGCTTATGAATCCCTTGGAGGGTTATCTTTCTCCCTTCTTCATTTACACATTCCAAGGTTTTATGGTAATAGTCCAACTTAGTTTTATATGCATCTATCCAGTCCATACCAATCAACAGGTCATAAGATCCTAGGGGAAGTATGTTAAGGGTAGCTTGGGTGGGAAAACCATCCATAGTGAATTGGCAAGTTGGTATAACCTCTGCCACTTTTATTTTGGTGTCAATGGCTAGTTGTACTAACCATGGATTAACATGCCTAACTGGTTGCAGTTTAAACTTATCAACAGTTTGAGGGATCACATAACTCAAATTAGAACCAGAGTCAATTAAAATATAAATTAGATTGTTGGCGATCATACCTTCCATATCCACCACTGAAGCTTGGTGGTCGGCTTGTTTATTATCCACGGCTGCATAAATCTGTGGCATACTCCTAGCCACATCATTGACAGTGGTAGCTTCTTAGATGTTGTAAACTATCATATTGTTCTGATGTTTGTGTGGACAGTCCCTCAGTAGATGTTCTTCTCCACAACCCCAACATTTCAAGGGTTCCTTCTTTGGGTTATCCATCTTTCCTGGGGTTGCTCTAAAAGGTTTATTTCCACTCTCAGAGGGGAAATTTTGTTGATATACACTTCTATCATGAAGTCTTATCCTAGAGTCCTTCCTATAGTTCTTAAATATTGGGGATTTGGACCCCTTCTTATTGAACCTCTCTTCTTCTTCCAATCCTTGCGAGGTTTTGTTTGATTCCCGAACTGTTCATAACAGTACCTTGCCTTCCGGATAGTGTCTTCTAAGGTATTTGGCTCATCAAAATCAATCCTATTCTGGTAGGTCTGAGGTAACCCACTGATAAATCGTTGCACTTTTACCTTTTCATCCTTTATGTAGGGCACATACCTCAGCAGCTCAAGGAATTTATTGACATATTCCTCTATGATGATTTGTCTTAGCTTGAGTTCATAGAACTCTTTAGTCTTCTCATCAAAGTATTTTTCTGACAGATACTTCTTCTTGAAGTGTTTCTCAAATTGTTTCCATGATAAGTCCTCTTCATGGATTCCTTTCACATTCTTAAGGTCTTCCCACCAAATGGAAGCTTTTCCATTCAGGTTGAAGATGGTTATTCGAGGCTTCAAGTTTTCAGAGTAATCATGGACTCTGGAGTACTTATTTAAACCAATAAGCCAAGCTTCTGCCTCTTCCCCTTTCTTAATCTCACCATCGAAAGAGGGTGGTTTGGATTTCTTGAACTCTTTAGGGTCATGACTTTTGGAATGCTTTCGCTTCTTCCCTTTCCTTTGAAAATGTGAGCTAGTTTTGCTACTAGAAGATCCCTCCAAGTTCCCAGTTTCCTTCCCAGAGGATTCTCCCGATGAGTGTCCCCTATCTCCAGGTTGGACCTTCCTTGAGGTACTCCTCCTAGTGTTTCCACTTATGAAACTACGTTTTCGTATCTCAGGTGGACTTTTACTTCTCTTTGTGTGTCGTCGGTCCACATGATTGGTTGCAGGTCCATGTTGTAGATGTCTTTGTATGTCGGATAAGC
The DNA here is from genome assembly GCA_009831015.1 of Picea engelmannii. Classification (NCBI taxonomy): domain Eukaryota; kingdom Viridiplantae; phylum Streptophyta; class Pinopsida; order Pinales; family Pinaceae; genus Picea; species Picea engelmannii. The sequence continues at coordinate 1,831,409 of ML777429.1, read as the reverse complement.
TCTGCAACAAGACTGCATTAATTTTTGTTTTCTTTTCTTGCTCCTTTATCAATCTCTCATTGTCGGACTTGCAACTCTGTAATTAGGCCATGAGGTTCCTTATAGTTTCAGCCAGACCCAGAGGGGTCTCCACCACCCTCCTTTCGTCAGACTCTTTGTCTCTATTGTGGGAGCGATCCCCCACTTCATGGAGCGTCACCATCCTTTATGCTTGTAGTTTCTCGCGATTCATTGACTGCTTGAGTGCTTACAAAACACTGACTATTAGCCAACAGTCTATCAGTTTACGAACGACACACATTTCACATTTCTTAAATACACACACAGAGAAGAAGGTTTTATTCTTTTCTTCAGTAAAATTTTTACCAGATTCTTTAGGAAAGAGGTAAGGTAGGGCATCACCCTTAAAGTTCTTTAAATATGGTTTTTACGCAACTCGTCCATGAGCCCAAGCAGGCCAAGTGTTGTAACCATACTCTGATACCAATTTGTAACACACCCGAACCCTGAGTGGATTTCCTAGAGATGGGGTCTCAAAATTTCGTTCTCCTTAAGTGATCAAATCCTTCATTTGAGGTCTCTACCACACTCTATTCGCCCAGAGTTCTCCAACCACGGTCTCTATGCTCAAACCCTAGCTCAGAACCGACGGATATACCCTTCCAATGTTCTTTGGGCGTTCATTGGTTGACGGCCACGTGGATCCACCTCACACGTGTTATTTCCAAGTTCCTTCCTCCACGGTGGAAGACCATCCACTGCCCGATCCCATGGCTAGACTTACTCTCTTTCTCCTATATCATTTGTGGAGGAATTCAGTGCTTCGACGCTCCAGTGCTTCACGCCTATTTGCTATCTATGCACGAGACCACCCGGAGTTCTGAAATTCTAAAGTCTCGTAAGCTCATCACATGAATCTGGCCTCCAGGTCGTTCAGTCTCGCTATCATACTATATCCTAGACCCTCCGGAGTCCTGAAGTCTCGGACTCTCGGTCACTTCACCAACCATGTTGGCTAGGCGGACACATATCAGGAACTGACACGTAGGAGGGGTCAGGGTGACACGTGTTACGTTCCAATGGGCCTATAGGGTATGCGATGCACACGAATCTGGGTGACACATGGCACGTCAAGCTGGGGTCCACGTCACTCTGGGTGGAGTCACTGCACCTCGTCACCTCGGATTGACAGGATTCTACATTCCTCTGATCTCACGGTCGAGATCCATTCACGTAGACTTATAGATCTATGGCTCTGGTTACCTTGGGGATTCGGGGTTCGGGAGTGTTGCTATAAAAACACCTCTTACCTCCTGAAGCATCCAATCTCTGAATTAAAGGGTCTAGCGCCATGCATCCCCGATATATAGACGACTGGGGAAAGGATCTGAAGGATCCCAGGATCTACGGTCCTGGGTCCTTCGCGACTCCGACCTTCAGGGTTTCAGATCCTGGTTTAGTTGGCGAGATATGTTAACCCAACCACCTGGGGAACCTCTTATCATTGGTCAATATTACAGGAAACTGAGTCTCCCGGTTACCTTCGGCCCATATAAGGATGATAAGGATAGTCATACTCCGAATTCCTGGACTTTCGGAGCTCCAAAGCCAAGGGGACATAACTTCCTTAGGCTTAGTCCAAGGTTCTTGGGTATTGGTAATATGGGTCCTTTCGAACGGATCTCGTTCGCTTGTCTTCCAAATGAAGGGACCTCCCCTTTTTTAAGGCTTCCCCTTCGCTATTCTTCCTGACATTTTACCAGGAAATGGTTAAGGACTTGGGTCTGGAATTCCGATCGCACGAGAATGGGTCTAGAAGAGGCATCCTCTTCGGATGGACAGGTTCAGGTCATTACAATATCTCCCATTTCATATGTCTTACAAGCTCATGTCCCAAGAATCGTCGAGAGATAAGCTGGGCCTACAGACTATTGTTCGAAAGTATAACTTTACATGGAGAAGGAGGCATATACATATCGTAACCATTCCACACAGAAAACATTTATAAATACACATATGTATAAATCCAGGCATTCATCCATTGTTCTAGTTCAACATATAAAAAGGGAAAATACTTATCATAACCAGATAACGTGAATCAACTATTGAAAGGGGTGGTTGTTTCCACCCAACCATAGGCTCAGTCACTCCTAACGGATTTACGACTAGCCACCCCTGAGCTAGACCAAGATGCTCTGCGATAAAATCCTTTCTTCCAGCTCAGGGAAAGTAGGGATGGAGGTTACTCTCCTCCTCCACCAACATCTTGGCAATGGTTTACACGATACCAAGAAAGGAGGACCAGCCCTATTTATCAGCTTGTATCATAACCCTGCTAGCCATCTCCCTGCGACCAAAACACTTTTTGAACCCGAGAGATTAACCTCACTTCTCTACACTCTTCGCAAGCCTTTTCTCCACCCACCACACCTTCCTTTCTTGCCTCTTTCAGAAAGGTTGTGTGTGGCTTGAATTCCCAACCCGTGGTCAGGTCTGGCAGCCTTACAAATGTGTGTTATGCCCCAACCCCTCATTAACTCTTGAGGAGGTCTTCCCACCTACCAGCCTGACTTTAATTCATTTCTGGGTTAGAGGATTGTTTCGGTCCTAAGAAATTAAATCCATTAAGGTATTGTCTTGGTGAAGGTTAACGCAACCATCCTAGGTCCCCTTCGCCATCTCTTTTCATATCATTCGCAGTCTTTCTTAGTACAACCCCCTTCCATCAATCATGCAACACTTATCCATTTTCTAGTAAGTAACAGAATTTACATTCATTGACCTTTTATACAAAGGTCCATCAAATCAAACATTCACACATATTGAGTTTTCCATGGTCTCTTGGCCATTATAGTTATATTTACAAACTCGGGGAAACATGGTGTTACAATTCCCTCCCCCTTAAAGGAACATTGTTCTCGATGTTCTATCTGTCAACATGCTCTGTATATACAGAAGTGAACAAAAATGGATATGCATGTCTCATGACATCCTCCATTTCCCATGTAGCCTCATCTGGGCCAAAGTGTTTCCACTGCACCTTGAACTGTGCAATGGTTGGGTTCCTGAGTGGGGTTTCCTTCCTGTCTAGTATGCATTGAGGTTCTGGTAGGAATTCTCCCTCTGACTCCACCTGGATCACAGACCAGTCAATTATATGATTAGAATCATGTAGATATTTCTTCAATAATGAAACATGGAAAAGATTATGTGCCTTTATTGTGGGAGGGAGTGTTAGCCTATATGCTACAGGTCCCACTATATCTAAGACTTCAAAGGGTCCACAATACCGAGTTTCCAGCTTGGCACAAGCTCCCATTCTCAGGGAACTCTTCCTGGGCCTAACTTTGAGATAGACATGGTGATCTAGATTTGGATCCAGGAGCTTGATGGGGCTCAGAAAGGCCTAAACAAAAAATCTCATAATGACTTCAAAACAGACGTGTGTGTAGGCCTCATCGATACGAACCCAACACAACTTGAACGGACTCAAACAGACGTCGTATGCTCCAGATATGGCGATCTGTTCATTTGGCCAAATAGGAAAAATAAATGATGATTGTATAGTTCGTACAATCTGTATAATGCCACGTGGTAGATGACTGTACATGACGTACGGTCGTACAGCTAACATGGTAGGCATAGTTGGTGCTGACATGGAAAGTTCTATACACCTGATGTGGCAGGCTAAATAGGTGTATGGACGGTTGACGTGGACGTACAGGTGGACCAATCAGGAAGTGACATGTGTCACCACTACAAGGGTGACATGTGGCACGTTCGTACGGAGACACGTGGTAGGTACAAGGCAAGTGATTGGGTTGACATCTCAGCAGACAGGTAGACCATTGGGCATCTGACATGTGGCAATAGTTGGCATGTGGAACGGTGCCACGTGGCCCAGACATGGGCTGCCACATGGCACCCATAGATTGGTTGGTTCGTTTGTGGAAGAAAATTTTGGGTTATGAGGTTCAAACCGTGGACCTCCCTGGGCACCAAGCTCTCACGTAGAATGGGCTACCATCCCGCCTACCGTGTGTGTCTTAACCTATTATGGAGAGATTTATATTTAAGTTTGCATAGGGGTTAATGCGGAGGCGGAAAGGGCTGGGGTCTATCCCCAACCCACGATCATAGCACATTTATACACCAAAAAACATATGACCATGTTCCTTTTGTTGGCGCGCGTGGTTATAACTTGCCCAGCCCTCGGTTCTAGCTCTCCATTCCACATGACTCGGGCCTACACACTTGGCGCACAGATGAACGGATAGCACCTGGTCGGTCGGGCTTGCCCGCCAACCAGGGCGGTAGTCCATGGGATTTTCCATCAGGGGCTACAATTGACCAAGCACGTGGGTGCATGGGCATTGGGTCATATGGCCATGCTACGGGACCAGGAGCGAAGATCCATGGAGCTAGCGCGCCATGTGTTAGCGTCTGGCCACATGGACACCTTCCATATGACCAGGGGCCAACGAAAAAAGGGGTTGTGCCCCAATATATTTTCCAAAGTGGTTTTTAAACTTTGGAATATGGATTTTATTGTTTTTATTCGGCAAAATTGGAGATTTGTTGCCAATATTGGGGGATATTGTTCCCTTTTTGAGGCCAGATATTGGGAGGAAGTTGGGAGATGGTTACCAACTTCATATCTATATAAACCAAGCCTTCTTGAGGCCATGAGAGGACATTCATAACAGGTTTATGCTAAAGATTTGTCAAGCCAAAGCCATTCTTATGTAGGGAAGTTGTTGAGGAGCACACCTTTGCGGGCCATTTCTGGGAGCTACGGTCATCCGATTTGAGTGTTGTTTCTTTTGTTGGGTTCTAGAGATCTTGTAGAACAAGACTAGATCAGTTTGTAACATTTTTGGCATTGTTGTGATTTCATTTTAAATCTTCTAACAGAAATAAGAAAGCCTCACCCACTGAGACAAAGGCCCAGAGATGTAGGCGAGATTTTTGAACTCCGTTATCACTTTGGTGTTCTATGGTTTTTTGTTCTTCTTGATTTATTTCAAATCTGTATATGTGCATATGGATGTGATGTTTCTTCTATAATTATTCATCTTTCATTCATCTTCCTAAATGGTTAATAAACCCATGCATCATAACTCAACCATTGTAATTTAAAAGATATTTTCGGATCACATGGTCTCCTATCTTGAAATATCAGGGAGTTATCTTTCTGTCGGTGTAAATTTTCTGTCTATCCTGAGAAATTTTCAGATTTTTCTTTATCTAAATCACTTGTTGTTCTATTTATTTCATCATGTCGGGTCCGATTGTAATTCTATCCATTGGATTACTCCAGCTGACTAGAGTCTTGCACTGTCTACCATAGAGGGCTTCGAAAGGGTTGATCTTCGATGATTCTTGATAACTGTTGTTGTAGGAAAATTCTACAAGTGGCAGGTAGTCTTCCCACTTCTTAGGTTGATTCATTACATGCATTCTTAGCATGTCTTCTAATATTTGGTTTAGTCTTTCTGTTTGCCCATCAGTTTGGGGGTGATAGGCTATGTTAAACAACAATTTAGTCTCAAAACCAACCATCAAGGATTTCCAAAATATTGAAGTGAATTTTGTGTCTCTATCAGACACAATCTCCCTAGGCATGCCATGCAGTCTGAATATCTCCTTCATAAAGATGTTGGCAATATCTATTGCCTTGTAGGTTGATTTGACAGGAATGAAGTGAGCGAACTTGCTCAACTTGTCCACCACTACCATTATGGCATCATTCTTTTTGGTAGATTTTGGTAATACGGTGATGAAATCCATGGAGATGGTCTCCCATTTCCATTCTGGAATTGGTAGAGGTTGCAACAACCCTACTGGGTGTCGGTGTGCTGCCTTAACTTGCTGGCATTCTAGACATTTAGCTAAATATGCAGCTATGTCCTTTTTCAATCCAGGACAATAGAATTGTTTTCTAGTGGTCGTAATCATTTTTTGATAACCTGGATGACCAGTGTATGGTCCCTTGTGTAGTTCGTCCATTATGAACCTCTTCAAGTCATCACTACTTGGGATATACAATCTATTTTTGTAAGTTAGCAGACCTTCATCCAACATCTGATAGCCTTCATACTTTATCCATTTGGGCTCTTGCTTTAGGTATGATGTCAGGGTCTTGAAGAATGCATATGTTTCTTGTGCATTCCTAAATATTTCCCTGACATTCTTTTCACAAGTTCTCACCACTGCTAGGTGAATAATTTTCATGCTTCTGCTAAGGGAATCGGCCACCCTATTTTCCTTTCCTTTGATGTGTTTGATTTCGAAATCAAACTCACTAAGGAGATCCATCCATCTAGGTTGTCTAGCATTGAGTTTTGGTTGATCAAACAGGTGCCTCAACCCACAGTGGTCTGTCATAAGTATAAATCTCCTACCCAGGAGGTAATTCCTCCACATTTTTAAAGCATGCACTATGGCAGCCAACTCTAGATCATGGGTCACATAATTGATTTCATGCTCATTCAATTTTCTAGATTCGTAGCAAACTACATGTCCTTCTTGCATAAGACTCCTCTAAGTCCTTCCTTACAGGCATCTATGCATACAAGGAAGTCAATATCAGGGTCTGCAATCTTCAGCATGGGTGCATGGGTTAGAAGGTATTTCAGTTCCTAAAATCTTTCTTCACATTCTGATGTCCAAGTGAATTTAACCCCCTTTCTCTCAAAGGAAATGATTGGGAAACCAATCTTGGAAAATCCTTTTATAAACCTTCTATAATATCCTACTAAGCCCATAAAGGATCTGATATCAAATACATCCTTTGGGGTAGGTCATTCCATAATAGATCTGATCTTGTCAGGGTCTACTGCCACTCCTTCTTCAGAAATAACATGCCCTAAGTAATGGACTTGCTTCTGGAAAAAGTCACACTTGCTAAACTTAGCATAGAGTTGATGCTCTCTTAGTACTTGAAGTACAAGTTTAATATCCTCTCTATTCTTGGAGTATATTATGATATCATCAATGAAAACCAATACAAATCTTTCTAGGAATTTGTTGAGTACATTATTCATCAGGCACATAAAAGTGGCAAGGGCATTAGTCAATCCAAATGGCACCACCACAAATTCATGGTGACTATACCTTGTCCTGAAGGTTGTTTTGTGGATGTCTTCATCCTTGATTCGGACTTGATGGTATCCAGACCTCAATTCAATCTTTGAGAAAATGGAATCACCCCTTAATTGGTCGAACAAGTCATTGATTATTGGTAAGGGGTACTTGTTCCTTATGGTTGTCTTATTGAGTTGTCTATAATCTATGCACAGTCAGAGTGTACCATATTTCTTCTTCAAAAACAGGACTGGTGCTCCCCATGGAGACACACTTGGCCGGATGTAGCCTTTGTCCATCATTTCCTTTAGTTGTAGCTTGAGCTCAACTAGCTCAGGTGTACTCATCCTATAGGGTGTCCTAGGCATTGGCACTGCTCCTGGTGCAAGTTCTATCGAGAAGTCAATGTCTCTTCTTGGAGGTAGACCAGGTACCTCTTCTATAAACATGTCTCTATACTCTCTTAGTATGGGGTGGTACTCTAGGTTTGGTTTGTCATCCTCAATAGATTCCAACACCTGTATTTCATATAGAGGACATCCCTTTCTACAATAATTTTTCATTTGAAGGGTTGATATTCGTCTCACTGAGACAGGCTTTTGAATCCCTTGGAGGGTTATCTTTCTCCCTTATTCGTTTACACATTCTAAGGTTTTATGGTAACATTCCAACTTAGTTTTATATGCAGCTAGCCAGTCCATACCAATAAAGAGGTCATAAGATCCTAGGGGAAGTATGTTAAGGGTAGCTTGGGTGGGAAATTCATCCATAGTGAATTGGCAAGCTGGTATGACCTCTGCTACTTTTCTTTTGGTGCCAGTGGCTAGTTATACCAACCATGGCTTAACATGCTTAACTAGTTGCATTTTACACTTATCAACAGTCTGAGGGGTCACATAACTCAAATTAGAACCAGGGTCAATTAAAATATAAATTAGATGGTTGGAGATCATACCTTCCATCTCCACCATTGAATCTTGGTGGTCGACTTGTTTATTATCCACGGTTGCATAAATTCGTGGCATACTCCTAGCCACATCATTGATGGTGGTAGCTTCTTTGATGTTGTAAACTCTCCTACTATTTTGTTGTCTATGTGGATAGTCCCTCGGTAGATATTTTTCTCCACAACCCCAACATTTCAAGAGTTCCTTCTTTGGGTTATCCGTCTTTCCTGGGGTTGCTCCAAAAGGTTTATTTCCACTCTTGGAGGGGAAATTTTGTTTATATACACTTCTAGCAGGAAGGATTATCCTAGAGTCCTTTCTATAGTTCTTAAATCTTGAGGATTTGGACCCCTTCTTAGCGAATCCTGAACCGCTCTTCTTCTTCCAATCCTCTCGAGGTTTTGTCTGATTCTTGAACTGTTCATAACAGTACCCTGCCTTTTGGATAATGTCTTCTAGGGTCTTTGGCAAGTCAAGCTCAATCATGTTCCAGTGGGTTTGAGGTAACCCATTGATAAATCGTTACACTTTTATCTTTTCATCCTTTATGTAGGGTACATACCTCAACATCTCAAGAAATTTATTGTCATATTCCTCTATGATGAGTTGTCCCGGCTTGGGCTCATAGAACTCTTTAGTCTTCTCATCAAAGTATTTTTCAGACAGATACTTCTTCTTGAAGTGTTTCTCAAATTTTTTCCATGATAAGTCCTCTTCATGGATTCCTTTCACATTCTTAAAGTCTTGCCACCAAATGGAAGCTTTTCCATTCAGGTTGAAGATGGCTATTCGAGCCTTCAAGTTTTCAGAGTAATCATGGACTCTGAAGTACTTCTTTAAACCAAGAATCCAAGTTTTTGCCTCTTTCCCTTTCTTAATCTCACCATCGAAACAGGGTGGTTTGGATTTCTTGAACTCTTCAGGGTCATGACTTTTGGAATGCTTTCACTTCCTCCCTTTTCTTTGAGAATGTGAGCTATTTTTTCTACTAGAATATCCCTGTGAGTTACCAGTTTCCTTCCCAAAGGATTCTCCCGATGAGTGTCCCCTATCTCCAGGTTGGACCTTCCTCGAGGTACTCCTCCTAGTGTGGCCACTTATGAGACCACGTTTTTGTATCTCAAGTGGACGTTGACTTCTCTTCGTATGTCATCGGTCCACATGACTGGTTCCAGGTCCATGTTGTAGTTGTATCTGTATGTCAGATAATCTCTACAGCAAGAATAGATTAATTTATGTTTTCTTTTCTTGCTCCTTTATCAATATCTCGTTGTCGTCCTTGCAGCTCTGTAATTCGGCCATGAGGCTCCTTACAGTTTCAGCCAGACCCAGAGGGGTCTCCACCACCCTCCTTTCGTCAGACTCTTTGTCTCTATTGTGGGAGCCATCCCCCACTTCATGGAGTGTCACCAACCTTTATGATTTTAGTTTCCCGCGATTCACTGACTGCTTGAGTGCTGACAAAACATTGACTGTTAGCCAACAGTCTATCAGTTTATGAACAACACACAGAAGAAGGTTTCATTCTTTTCTTCAGTAAAAGTTTATCCAGACTCTTTAGGAAAGAGGTAAGGTAGGGTGTCACCCTTAAAGTTATTTAAATATGTTTTTTATGCAACTCGTCCATGATCCCAAGCAGGCCAAGTGTTGTAACCATGCTCGGATACCAATTTGTAACGCACCCGACCCCTGAGTGGCTTTCCTAGGGATGGGGTCTCAAAATTTCGTTCTCCTTAAGTGATCAAATCCTTCATTTAGGGTCTCTATCACACTCTGCTCGCTAGGAGTTCTCCAACCAAAATCTCCATTCTCAAACTGAAGCTCAGAACCGACGAATATACCCTTCCAATTTTCTTTGGGCGTTCATTGGTTGAGGGCCACGTGGATCCACCTCACATGTGTTATTTCCAAGTTCCTTCATCCACGATGGAAGACCATCCACCGCCTGATCCCATGGCTAGACTTACTCTCTTTCTCCTATATTAGTTGTGGATGAATTTGGTGCTTCGGCACTTCACGCCTCTTCACTATCTATGCATGAGACCACCCAGAGTTTTGAACTTCCGAAGTCTCGTAAGCTCACCACGTGGCTCCGACCTCCGATTCATTCGGTCTCGCTATCATACTACATCCTAGACCCTCCATAGTCCCGAAATCAAACACTCTCGACTCCAGGTCACTTCACCAACCACGTTGGTTAGGCAGACACATATCAAGAACTGACACGTAGGAGGAGTCAGGGTGACACGTGTTATGTTCCAATGGGCCTATAGGGTACGTGATGCACACGAATCCAGGTGACACGTGGCATGTCAAACTGGGATCCACATCACCCTGTGTGGCATCACTGCACCTTGTCACCCCGGGCTGACAGGTTTCTACATTCCTTGGATCTCACGGTTGAGATCCAGTCACGTATACTTATAGATATATGGCTCTGGTTACCTCAGGGATTCAGCATTTGGGAGTGTTGCTATGCAAACTCCTCTTACCTCCTGAAGCATCCAATCTTCGAATAAAAGGGGCTAGTGCCACGCGTCCCCGATATATCAACGGTTGGGGAAAGGATCCGAAGGATCCCACGATCTATGGTTCTGGGTCCTTCGCGGCTCTGGACTTCAGGGTTTCAAATTTCAGTTTAGTTGGTGAGATAGGTTCACCCAACCACCTTGGGAACCGCCTATCGTTGGTCAATATTATGGTAAATTGAGTCTTCCGGTTACCTTCAGTCTGTATAAGGCTGATAAGGATGGTCATACTCCGAAGTCCTGGACTTCTGGAGCTCCGAAGCCAAGGGAACATAACTTCCTTAGGCTTAGTCCAAGGTTCCTAGGTATTGTTCATATGGGTCCTTTCAAATGAATCTCGTCCGCTCATATTCCAAATGAAGGGACCTCCCCTTTTTTAAGGCTTCCACTTTGCTATCCTTCCTGAGATTTTACCATGAAATGGTTAAGGACTTGGGTATTGAATTCCGGTCGCACGACAAGGGGTCTGGAAGAGGCATCCTCTTCGGACGGATAGGTTTAGGTCATTACAATATCTCCCATTTCATCTATCTTACATGCTCATGTCCCAGGAATCCTTCGGATCTAAGCTGGGCCTATAGACTATAGGTCAAAAGTATAAGTTTACACGGAGAAGGAGGCATATACATATCATAACCATTTCACACAGAAAACATCTATATATACACATATGTATAAATCCAGGCATTCATCCATTACTCCAGTTCAACATATAAAACAGGGAAAATACTTATCAGAACCAGATAAAGTGAAGTGGTTGTTGAAAGGGGTGCTCGTTTCCACCCAACCATAGGCTCAATCACTCCTAATGGATTTACGACTAGCCACCCCCGAGCTAGACTACTATGCTCTGCGATAAAATCCTTTATTTCGGCTCAGCGACAATAGGAACGGAGGTTACTCTCCTCCTCCTGCAGGATCTTGGAAATGGTTTACACGATACCAAGAAAGGAGGACCAGCCCCGTTTATCATCTTATATCATAACCCCGCTAGCCATCTCCTTGTGACCATAACACTTTTTGAACCTTAGAGCTTAACCTCACTTCTTTGCACTCTTCACAAGCCTTTTCTCCACCCACCACACCTTCCTTTCTTGCCTCTTTCAGCAAGGTTGTGTGTGGCTCGAATTCCCATCCTGTGGTGAGGTCTGGAAGCCTTACAGATGGGTACTCTTCCCCATCCCCTCATTAACTCTTGAGGAGGTCTTCCCACCTACCAACCTGACTGTAATTCATTTCTAGGTCAGAGGAATGTTTTGGTCCTAAGAAATTAAATCCAGTAAGGTACTGGTTTGGTGAAGGTTAACGCACCCATCCTAGGTCCCCCTTCACCATCTATTTTCATAGCATTTGTGGTCTTTCTTAGTACACCCCCCTTCCAGCAGTCATGCAACACTTATCCATTTTCTAGTAAATAACAAAATTTACATTCATTGACCTTTTATACTAAGGTCCATCAAATAAAACATTCACACATATTGAGTTTTCCATAGTCTCTTGGCCATTATAGTTATATTTACAAATTGGGGGAAAGAGGGTGTTACAATATTGCCCTCTACAAAGGCACCCACATGTAATATTTTACATTTCCCTATTATTACATGCACCCCATGCCCAAACATCTACCCCATGCCACCTCATACACTTACATGACTTGGATTAGATCCCACCTAGGAAACACCCCAAACTTAAGAGAGGTTATCCCAATAGAACACTTTGAGACCTTCTCCAAACCTAACTTGTCAAATTGCACAACTTCTTTGAGCATTTGTCTGGGTTAAGGGGGGTTTGATGCACATGTTTGGGTAATTTAATTATTGGATGTGATTTACATGATATGATCCATGTGACTTATGAACTACTGGGCGACGTACTTGTTCTTGTTGCAGGACCTTTCCTAGTGGACAGGTACACATGACGAAATGATTAGCTCGAACCTTCATGGGGGCTTAAAGCCCACAGATGGATGTTGCAACCCCAGCCAGGGGTAAGAATAAATTGAAGACTTGCACCAGAAAAAGAAAGGATGTTTCCTTTGGAGGCACCTTGGCAGACCTAGACCGAAGGGACCTTGGCCTTCTCGCATGGATGTTAGCCCTTGAGGGCCTTGGACATCACCATCATGACCCTAGACGTCATCCAAAGTTAAGGTTTCATTTTTGGAGGCATTTATGAGCCTGGTGGCAAGTGTGGGCATCATTTGGGGCCTCTGGAGGCCAAGCACCCCACTTTTCTAGCTCAACATTTCATTTATGGGCCTCAACATCACCCTTGCAGGTGTTTTTAGATGCAAATCTATTTAATTATGTCAAAATTGAATTTCTAATGTAATTTGGCCAGGTCGGCCTTATTTTGACCTAAAAATTAATTAAAGGTCAAAATTTTGTATAAATAAACATAAAGTACTCTGATTTTTACATCATAACTTTTCCATGGAAACAAGAGGTCTAAAATGTGCACCCTATTAGGGTTATTGGCTGAAATTGTGAGGTACCATTCTTGTTTAAGGCTTTTTTTTTTGCAACTTGGATCAATCTTGGAGGTTTTATGGTGATCTTGTATGGTATTCTCATGATTATTCTTGGTGCAAGTAAGTAAAATCTGCATTTTGTAATCTATTGAATGGTTTGTTGTATGGTTTTATTTTCTCATACAAGATTATGAAATTGCATGGTGTACTTAATGCTTGAAGTAAGAAACTTAAATTGCTATTTTCTTACTTTTTATTTTCCAAGCCTTTCATTGAATTGATCTAGTAACTATTGAAACCCTAGAGACCTAAATTGCTAGCACTCTAAGGATTTTGACTTAGTTATTGTTTCCTAAGTTTTACTCCATAAGAAGCCTAAGGAGAGCAAGGCACTAGGGCCTATAATTTCCTACAACTTAGCATCTTGTCTCTTGAGATCAATGCATAGGGGGGCTTAAGTTACTACTTCTCCTATGAATTTTCCCTCGTATACTTTTGTGCATCATCATCAATTGATTTGCAGCCTTAGGAGAAGTCGTCCACCTTGACCCCATTACCCTTGAAGGCACTAGTCCTCTTATCATATTCCTTGACAAGACTACACTCAACTTCACTTTTTATCTCTACCAACTTAACCTAAACTACTAACCTAGTTTTAAGGTACTAACTTCTTGTTGTTGCTAATGCTACTACAACCACTATATAGCAGCCCATTTAGCTTATAAGTTAACTAAACCAACCTAGAAAATTGCATGAAGCAAAGTATTATCAATTGGAGTTAAAGTGTGCTTAAATTGTTGTTCACAAAGTGTGTTTCTGAAGGTTTCTTGTAGTGGTCATCACTCTTGGTTTGTTGTTGTTACAACCACTTTTGACATCTTTTTAAACCCATTTTTTGATTGATAAGCCACCCACAATTTGTACTAGGCAAGCCACAATAAATAAATGCTAAAAGTGTTCACTAAATTGCCTTAGCAAGGTACTTTTTTGAAGTTCTTTATTGTTGTCATAACTGTTAATTTGTTGTTGTTATAAGTACTTTGACAACCTTTTAAAGTCATTACTTGGCTTATATTAATCTAGAAATTGTAAGTGGAAAAAGTGTTATCATTTCAAGGTCTTTATATTTTATTAAGTTGTCCTTATAAGTTACAATTTATGGACTTATTACTATTGCTACACATCTATCCTTTATGCATAAACTTATTTGGTAGCAGACTTTTATATTGAAGTCATTGATTGAAAGCGTTTATATCATTGGTTATTATATAATGTTTGTTGTTTCTTTGGTAAAGGGCATGTATCATTCACCTTATTTCCCCTTAACCCCTTGACACATCCTTTCCAAGTGACTTCATTCATTTGAGTTTTTTTTTGACAGAAACGGTTATATTATTAAAAACAGTGGCAAGCCACTGGGTCCTTTACATCGAGAGTGAATTCTATCACTCAAAATTCAAAATCCTGGATACGTTACCACATTACTCAGATTACTTATTTTTGATAGTTATTTCAACGAGCCAAATCGGCTTCGCGTCATTACATCTTTCCGCTGGTAGACGTTTTTTTTCTTTTTTGTTACGACCTGTCATTCATTGCTTTGACCTTGGTTATGAATTTCCGGCTGAGCTTGCGCTTCTTCTGCCTCAGCAATATCGGCCCAGCTTGAGGCTTGTTGGGTTGGTCTTGAATACCTGGGTAGAGCTGCTTCCGCTGGGTCTTCCCCCTTAACAGGTTCTTTGGGGACGGAGACAGATTCCCTTGCAGCTTCTGACGGTGGGATATTTGCTTCAGCTTGCTTCTCTGATTGTGCTCCTGTCCACCAAGTGGGCCTTTGGCTTCAGGGTGATCTTCTTTTTCCGGATGACTTCTCACAGTTCCAGGCTATGTGCCCTGTTTCAAAACATACCCTGCATCTGAAACAGAGGTTCTTGAAATCGATCTTCTGGGTCCAAGAGTAGTTTTGTCCGAGGAGGATGATTTCTGCTGGGAAACCCTTGTTGAAGTCCATCTCTACACAGATCCGGGCAAAGGTGGAGTTGATTGGGGCAGCTTCAGGGCTATTGCAGAGAAATTTCTCTATGCCATTTCCAATAGCTTCAAGATATTTGTCCCCCCGGAAGTGGAGGGGAAGTGACGGGAGACGCACCCAGACCGGAGCAGAAGAAATAGAGGTCGTGGCTGGATCAAAGTCAGGGGTCCACGGCTGCACAGACAACCCTGCTCTTCCCCAGAACCATGGCCCGGAGCTGGAAACCAAGTCTCTTTCATCAGATGAATCAAAGATAGCTACGAAAAACCCCTTCGCAAAGGGGCAGACTGAAACCTCACCCACAAGAAGCGGGGACCATTCAGAGTCGATCCAGGAGCGCAGATCAACCAGACTCGGCCAGAAGCGATTGAACCTACAAACCAGGGCAATCTTGCTAAGCTGAGAGGAAAACACCAGTGCTTCCTTCGACATCTGGATAGAAACTGCATGGGCTTCAACAATCGAAGTGTTCAGAGCAGAGGAACCCCCTCGAAGGGAGGCCATATCCTTGAAAGAAGCTCGTCTTGCACGTCCCATAGAGGGACCCTGATCTGGGAGGGGGAGGGTGGAGGAACCCCCATTGGGCTTGGAAAAAGCGTCTGAAGAGGTGCGAGCAGGAGCAGGGGGGCACCGGCCGCCATGGGGGACGCAGCCACGAGAGGGGGCGCATCAGCCGCAGGTGCAGCCACCAGGGAGGACACAGCCGCCATTGGGGATCTGCTAATGGGCGGGAACGAGCCTGAGATGCCTGGAACAGGTCGAGAGGAGGCCAGCAGGCCTGTGGAGAAACTGCAAGACCAAGCCGAAGCCCTAAAAAATGAACCCTTTCCTTCTCTGCCGCCGCCGCTCTGACTTCATTCATTTGAGTTACCTAGAGAGAGGGGTGGTATTACCTTGTCTTATCCTCCTTCATCAACCAACTAGGTCATGGGACGTCTCCCTTGGAGTGAGTTTTTCCTCCTCCTAAAGAGAAAGAGGTACCTTATTGAGGTGACAGTGATAGGGTTACCTCTTCGTTGGGTCAATCTAAGCCTACTTGCATTTAGGCTTTGGGAAAGTATATATTGTGTGATAACATTTTTGGTGCCATTGTCGGGGAACACAGAGTCAATTTTCCTCGAATGACAAATTTTTGATAATATTTTTTCTCAAAGCCTTTCACTTTTCAAACCTTACCTGGCGACTCCATTAAGGGTCTTTCCCTCTTTTACATTTGATAATCCCTAGAATAATTATCTGGTGACTCCACTAATGACAAGGCCAACCATGGCTTCTCAATGGGACCAAGGAAATTTTAAACCCCTGGATATGAGTGAAATCTTGGGTTACTCTCAAGAAATTCCTTCGAAGTATGTAAAATGGCTCCTTAAATTCACTAGTGATGATGAGGTTAGAGTCTAAGACCACATGAGAAACTTCTGGGCCTTTTTTGAACTCCATCCTATCAGTGATGATATTGAATATCTAGCAATGAAACTTTTCTCTGCCACTCTTCATGGAAATTATAGAAAATGGTATGATAGTCTCCTTGATGCTAGTATTACATCCATGGATCAATTAGAAGAGGTCTTCCTCAAGTGATAGAATATCAAAGAGGATCCTATCGTGTTGGTGAACAAACTTAATCACATAAAGAAGAATGAGAATGAGACTGTTAGGGAGTTCCATACTAGGTTCCAGAAGTTGTCACGACAACTCCCTAGAACCTATTGTCCTAGACCCCAATTCCTCATTTTCATCTATATCAGGGAATTCTCAGGACAATCGGGATTCATGCTCGATAAAAAGATCCCAAGGTTAATCCAAGAATCTTATGACATGGCCACGGAATTTGAAGCCAACATCTCCTCATCCAAGGAAGAACACCTCTGTACTCCAGAAATCAAAGTTGATGACCCCAAAGATACCCTAGATACTCTTAGTATGGAGAGATTAGTTTCCCTTGAGATATTTGTTAGTAAATTCCATGAAAGAATGGAACAAGTCATTGACCAACAAGAGGTTGAGGAGAGGGATCCTAATGAAGCTGGTTTCCAATCCCATGAGGAAGAGAAAGAATTTACTCGTGCTTCTATCAAGGATAATGAAGACCCGGTTGAAGAGCAAGAGCCTGAAGATATTAAACATGATGATGAAGTATTAATGTGTGCTCCTCCCTCTCATGAATCCATCCGAGATCATATTCCTCTTGCACAAAAAGAAGAGGATGAGGTTAGTCAATTTCCTTTTCAGTTTTTCGGCGATACCCTATTCTATGATTCAAAAGTTGAAGAAGAAAGGGAATCCTTGGACAAGTTAGACACTTTGTATTATGAAGCTAAAGATGTAGGGGAAAGTCATGAGGGTGAAGCACTGATGCTTTCTTTTTCATTTGATTAAGTCATCCAAATATTTGACGCTCCTGCACAACAAGAAGTGAATACGGTAAGTTATTTGCCTTTCCAAGATTTTGAAGATACTTTATTTTGTGATTTGGAAAGTGAAGAATGATTAGAGGAGCCCTTGGATGTTTTAAGTCCTTCGTGTTATAATAAAGGTAATGACATGTTTGATAATATTGATGATTTCATACACGTTGGGAAACATAAATGGGATGTGATTGGGTATGATGGGGATCCCATTTACGACGTTGAGGGTCATTTCCAAATGTTTCCTCTATAACTATCATATGAGCTTACTAATAATTTTGACATTTGGCAACAAGGAGATGATGTAGTTGGAGATGTTTTCCAAGCACCCAACGGTGACCTAGTTATATGTTCTCGTGAGTATTTTCGGTCATACCTTGAGGATTTTGATGAATATTCCTTTGAGCACTTGGATTTATTCCATGAAGAAGATTATCAACCACCGTGTTGAGGAAAATATATCAAATGATCTTACTCAAGCATTTTCAGATCTTACTTGGCTAAAGAAAGATAGACGGGAATATCACCCTATGTTTATAGCTATCAAAAAAAAATTCCTAATTCACAAGTATTGATTACAAGTGCTTAGGATGTTTTTTTATAAATGAAAGATTGCTGAAAAAATCAATGTTTATGTAACTTTATGAATATAACAGATGCAATATAGAGACAGAAGTAAAAACACCAAGTCAATAATCAACACAGATGAGACATAAAGCAATTGTTTATTACATTCCAAATTATCAAAAGACTCGTTCTCTTTACAAAATTCCCTGAGGAAGCTTGGACCAAAGTCAAAGTTAGATGTCCCCGATGAAAACCATACAAAAGGACTTCTGACAGAAAGTAAAAAAATGAACTTTAAAAGTTGGATCAGCTTGCCATAGATTGTTTCCCACTCGACTCTGCACAACAGCCTTTATCAATCATGAAATTTAATTCACAAACAGACAAGTCTACACAGACTATCAAAGATAGATCAACACCTCTGAAAAACAAGTGTATGAACGATAAAATTCAGCCTTGAATCTTTCTTTCTACAATAGGACCCTGCTATCATAAAAGAGAATTAGGCTTTCAAGGAATCAAAGAATGAATGAAAACTGAATTGTCTCAATAAAACTCAAGGAGCAGACCTTAGTATGTTTTCTCCTTCTATTTTCCTCTTGTTCCTCCTTTTTTTTTTGCCTTTAAGAAATCAGAATTAGTTTAAGTAGTTAAACCACCTCTTTAGTTAAGTTAACTAAAACCCAACCAACTTTTTAGTTAAGGGGGAAAAAGTAATAAAATAATAATAAGGGTCTTTAATAAATAATAACTAGTAGGTGGGACCCCTTGTGACTCCCTTTAGTTTATTTAAAAAGCATAACACAACTAGTTAATCAATCAAACACATACCTCCTTGTGGCTCCCATCATCACTCTCATAATTTGACAATTTGTATCAATGATAATTGAAATTATATCCAAAAATATAATATCCATATATCCAAAAAATAGTGTGTTGTCCAAAATTTCAGAAGTCAATTGTTCTCAACGATCAATAAATAAAAACACTTAAAACCCATATTTGCCTTAGGTTGTGTGGAGCCTTTATGCCTAATCTCACTGATAACATGAGAGAAATCATCTCTCAAATGCATGCAGGATGACACGGATTTGGGAGAGTCATTTGAGGGAGAAGAGGGGGCAGCATCGGCTTTTCCTTTGTCAAAAGCATGGTGGGCCTCAGTTTTTAACCTCTTTCTTGCATGGGAAGACTGCACTGGTGAGTGGGAAAGGGCATCTTGGAAAATTTGATTAACAAGTGGAGGAGAAGGTAGAGACAAGTTAGGCCAACCACGATGTTGGGAGACTTCCGGATGGACAATCTCTTGACATTCGTCGTTTTCAGTGACTTCAGGTTGTAATGAGACATGAGGGGGAACTAGGATACCAGGGACATGTGGGGCTTGTAAGGGAGGCCTTTCTAGCCTAGATTGGACCACTCCTTGTCCAATCCAGTTAAAAAATCCATCTTGGAATAGATGGCTCAACTCTTGCGAGTCTGCATCAAAATGTATAGAAAACCTTGGCCTTCTAGGGACCCTGTTCCAATTTCCTCTTCCTCTATTACCCTGGCCATGGCTACCTCTACTGAAAAATCTAATTTATGTATGCATTATTGATTAGCAACTAGTTTCTTCAACAACCATACATGACATCTCTTTAAATATGAAACAAATTTTGGCTCAGCAACACATCAGAATCATGCAATCCAATCCATACAAATCGTTTAATACTTATCAATGAGCAGGGGGTGAATAAGGGTTATGGGATATGTGAGGGATTGTATTGAGCGAAAAGTGTTAAAATGAAGGGGGGTAGATCATGATTACTACTCAACAAATAATCAAACAATCAATTGTATTGTAAATCAAAAGAATATATCAATGTAATGCATCCATGTGCCATCCTTTAATTGTTATAATATAGAGTTTAACTTAACTATAATTTAATTTTAAGAACAGGGAGTGGATAGTGAATATGGGAAGGCAAGGGGACTTGTAATGTGAAAAAAAGTGAGAGAATGGTAGGGAGAATAATGAATATTGTTCATAAAACAAATCAAGTAATCCATAAAAACAACTCTTTATTCAATACAAAGGATACTAATACCAATTTAACAATTATTGTGTGTCAAAAATGTTCACTATCCCACATTCAATTTCTTCAAAACTTCTCAATTAACACAGTTTGTAATCATACTCATAATCACTATGAATTTCAACAATCCTGTTAAGAGAATACTTGGTCTCTAATTCCTTTCCTTTCATTTAAAACAATATCAAAAGAAACACACAACGACATTGCTCCATCTCTATCCATCATCTATCACTATAAAATATAAAACAATGTCCATAATTTGCAATCACCAAATAAAACATATACACATGTCCCTTTTAAAAATTGAACAAACTTCTAACACTTGCCCGATTTCATGCCTTTTTCATTATATTAACCAATAAAAATTTGCAATGAAACCATAATACAAAACCTGAGTTTCATCATTGATGATGCAATTAAATAAAACATGGAGGATGCCTCCATAATAGATACACAGTGAAACAACAAAATCACAGTCACCAATTTCCACAATTTGCCATGATCCCGATCGGAACTAGTGAAACACACAACAGTCACCAACTTGCCATTGACACCATCTTGTAAGAATACAGCGATCGAAAGCATAATGAGAAGAGACAGCCATTGACTGCACATTATCACGGATTCCCAATCAACCATTTTAATCAAATATAACGAGCTAGGTATTCGACGCAACTGTCATAACCACTCCATTTTACAACCAATCTTTGACAATCAGAAAGATGCCCGATTTGAGTACGACAGTTAGGGATTTTAAAAAAAATGGGCTCTGTAACAACAAATACAAATAAGAAATTAATATTTTGCTCGGACATCAATAACACTGAGAGACTAGAGGTCCTCCAAACATATCAACCAATAGGTAGAGACCCTTCGATACAAGCACATGGTTCCTTTTAACTCTCGGTCTGTGCAATGGCGCAATAGTTCAATGACAGGTAGGGTAGGACAATGATGTAGAGGAGAGGAAAATGCTCGTTGGACAGTAATAAGTACCCAGAACACACAGAGGTATAACTTCTGTGTATTTCATTTGATGACAATGCCAGTGGAAATGCAGACCCAAGGCATAACTTATATCACCCAATCAACCATAAAGCATATATCTTGGCATAATGGCCACCCTAAGACCGACTTCTGAGATACATTGATGCCAAGACCATGAAAACAAACTTACAACCATGTGAATAAACCCACGACCATGACTCTGGAAAATACAGAGTGACCAAAAAGGCACTCTGAAAAACATATAGAGCAACCACATAGCAGCCCGAATACGACTGGACATGGTTACCCTCATAACTGTGAGGAAGTGACCAGCAAGGATAAACAGATCGAAACCCTCCAAAAAAACATAGAGTGATAATACCCATATCCACTTAAAAACTACAGAGATCCATCATGATTTTCACCACACAAAACAACCAGCAAATGCACAACTCAACCAACCAATTCTTTTACTTTCAAATCGAACAACCACACAGTCATTCCAAAGAGAAGAACCATGCATTTACACAGTTGCCAATCTCAAGAAAACACAAACCAAAGCATTATTGAGCCATCATTCGTTCATACACAGAGTGTAATTCATGGATGGGTGAAAAGAACCATACCTATAACCGATAGCTTAAAAGGGGCGAGTTGGTCGAGCGCTTCCTTCCCAGGCTTGGATCTCATAGCTTAACCACCAGCAAAATGAAATGCAACAATAATCATACTAGGGTGACAGACTAATGGGGAAAGTATGGAATGATGTGCATTTACTACACGTCGCTTCCATCTCCTCTTCATTCAATTTTGAAGTACACGACAACCAACAATCATTAATACATTTAACCATGTCATTAATTCCAAACCATTTAAATCTGCGACCACATTGCTTGCCAAATGCGCCACCCAAAAAATTCATATTAACCATTTGCAAACTTCCATACCATACCATATGTATTTCCATATCAAATGTGCCCAATATAACTCAAATGCAAATCGCATAGCCACTAACCATTAATAGTTAGGATTAACACTAACTTGTTTTCATTTTATTTGCACCTAACTTCTAACATAGCATAACATAGGCCCTTTCCTTTGGATTTTTTTGTAAGTCTCTTCCCTTTTTCTTTTGTTTATGTTGTTACTAACATATTTTTGTGCGGGTGTAGCCAGGTAATAATCGTGGTGACATGATCAAATATAAAAACTGTAAATATATGCCAATCATAACATAAAATTAAAGCTTCGAATAACAGAACATCCCATAAAATGCACCATCCCCCTGTCATTATGTCAAAACGAAACCAAGACTACATCATCAACCATATAAGACCATGTAAGCAGCATTGAAACAGCAGCATAAAATGTGTGATATGATTATCTCTGAGCCTCCAGTATATAAGGGGGTCCCACCTACTAGTATTATATATTATTAGCATAGTTTAAATAATAGGCTTTAGCAATACTTTGCGGGCGAAATTCCTCATTGCGATTTTTATCGTCAACAAACTCGCGACTCCACAGGGAAATTTGTTTCCAACAGATTAAGAATTCAGAATATATGGTTTTGCAGGCCAAGAACACCAGATCAAGAAGATATAACCAGAATGATTATGCAACAGGGGGAGGTGAGCAGATTTAATGGAAAAATGACGAGGAATTTGGGAATAACTCATGGAAAATGTTAAGTATGAGGGGGTTTATCCCTGTATGCATAATCATTCAACAAGAATTTGCTCTTGATTTCAAGGAGAAAATTTTTATGGACTTTCTCTTTTGAATCTCAAATGGATGAAGAAATGGAAAGCAGAAGTGGGAGGTAACCAATTTTCTCATAAGGCAATAGTGAAAGCAAATAACAAATTCAATGATGCCTTTAGGGGGAACATCATAACAGTCGTGTAAGCTTGATTGTTATTGACTAACAATACCCTGCAGGAGTGTCATTGTGGCAGAACTGATCCAACATCTAATTCTTGACCAAAAATTGAACTCAAAAGATGAAAAGAAATAAAATTCATAATAGAAATGAAACTGCAAAATTTAAAACAGCAGAAATAAAATGACAAAAATGAAAAAGCAAAAGGAAAACTATTAAAATGAAAGCAGCATTGAAAACTATTTTGAAAGCAGAATTGAAAAAGCAATAATAAAATTTACCAAAAATGAAAACAGAACTGAACTACTAATATACAGAACAATCCAAACAACATTAAACTCTTCAAGTTCGTTCCACGTAGTGTTTTAAGTGAGAACCATTGGTGTTGTAGGAAAACAATCACTCATGTAAATCCTTTAGAATGTAAGAGTTTGTACCTAGGATAAAAGCGATCTTGAAAGGACCCAATCATATTTTTTTAAACTTTGAGTGTCTTCCCCTATTAGGATGAGTTGAATCCCACGGTAGTACTTTCTCATTGACTTTAAATTTGACAGTTTTGACACTCTTGTTGAAATAATTTTTAACAGTTTGTTGTCTCCTTTTTATATTATCTAAGGAAAATACCCTTTTCTCCTCTAAATCTAGGAGTGAATTCATCCTTTGTGAAACATCAGAAGAATTTAATTCTTCGATCTATAGCATTAACCTTAAGGAGGAAACTTCTATCTTAGTAGGAAGAATGGCTTCTTGACCATAAACAAGATGGGAAGGAGTGCAACCAGTGCTCACCTTGGTGGTAGTTCGATATGCCCAAAGGGCGTAAGTGAGGAGAGTGTGCCATTGATGAGGTTTTTCTTCGATGAGCCTTTTGATGATTCTCACCGGATTCTTGTTGGTAGACTCGGCCTGCCCATTTCCTTGGGGATAATAAGTTGATGAGGTGAAATGTTTAACCCCCAACTTAGCTAAAAATTGGGTCAGCTTAGCAGAAATAAAAGCGGGTCCATTGTTTGTAATAATTTCCAATGGAATACCAAATCTAGAAAAGATGTTATTTTCAAGGAAAGAAATCACCTGATCATCTGTCGAATGCTTAAGTGGGACAACTTCAGCCCATTTTGTAAAATAGTCTGTGGATGTCAAAATAAATACTTGTCCTGTTGAAGACGGAGGATTAATAGGACCAATAAAATCCAATCCCCACTTTGAAAAAGGAAAGTCCAGGAGGACGGGTTGTAACGACATGGTTGAAAGGCGTTCTTTCCCAGCAAATTTTTGGCACTTGTCACAAGATCTCAAAAAGACATAAGAGTCAAAAGATTGAAGGTCAATAGTATCCTTTTCTAATAATCTTGAAAGCAATGGTTTTAGAAGAAAAATGACCTCCTACATGAATGACAGAATTTAAAGAACCATGAGTTTCTTGCAATAGTTTTTGTGCTTCCTCATTGTTTACACAGTGAAGCAACATACCATCAACAGATCTTCGAAACAATAAGTCTCCTATAATGATGTATCTAGCAGATTCAAGATGGAGCCTTCTCCTTTGATGAGTGTCTAAGTTGTCTAGACATATTTGGTTTTGCAAATAGTAAACCAAATTCTTATATCAAGGATGTTTAGACATAGGAAGGATTTGACTATCAATGTAGAATAGTGTTGATAGGGAACTATTATTCTCATTCATTTCTTCACTATTTTCAGCATGTTGAGCTAAGTGAAGGGATAATTCACGTCCCTTGATAGTGGTAGAAGTTGTGATATTTAAATCATGCTCCTGGATCTTAGCAAGCCAATGCGCAAGCTTCCCTGAAAGATAATTCTGTGAGAGAAAAAACTTGACAGCGGGTAAAGGGACTTTTACCATTGTATGCTTACCTAAGATTAAGTGGATAAAATTTTCAACAACTTTAACAAGAGCGAAAGGATGTTTTTCAATAAAAGAATATTTAAATTAATCATCAGACAAACTTTGAATCATGTAAGCCATTGGTTTTTCTTTACCTTGGTCGTCACTTTGCATGAGGATAGCAAAAATTGCTTCCTCTGTAGCATTAGTATATATCATAAATTCTTTCTCAAAGTCCATCTTCGCCAAAATCGGTGTGGAGTTGATTTCTTTATTGATCCCTACAAAATCATCTTCGACATCATCTGTCCAAGAAAAAGAATGATCTTGCTTAAGAAGATTATGAATTGGTTTGACCATCACAGCAAAATCGGGAACAAACCTACAAACGAAGTTAATAACACCCATAAAATCTTGAACCTCCTCCTTGGATGTGGGAGCAGGAATATTAAGGATAGCAACAATCCTTTCAGGATCAATGCTTATTCCCAAATCGGAGACAATGTGTCCAAGAAGCTTTCCCTTGATAACGCCGAAAATGGAATTAGAAGGGTTTAGAGAGATGCCAAATTTCTTGCATCGCATGAGAACTCTTTTAAGATGACCAAAATGATATGATCAGTTTTTAGAGTACACAGTTAAGTCATTAAGGTAGATCTGAATGATCTTGTCGATCAAATCGTCAAAATCTATTTGCATAGCTCTTTGAAAAGTGGCACCTACATTAGATAATCCAAAAGGCATACATTCATAAGCAAAGGTATCCCAGTGAGTAATAAAGGTGGTTTTATATTTATCTTCCCTTTTTACCTTGATTTGATTGTAACCAGAAAAACCGTCAAGTAAGGACATCATATGTGACCCTGCAACTTGTTGCAAAAACATTTCCATATTAGGGAGAGGAAAGTGATATTTTATACTATCCCGATTTAATGCATGAAAATCAATGCATAATCTTATATGACCAATTGTTTCCCGAACGGGAACCAAATTGGAAACCCATTCACAATACTTGACCGGAAAGATGATTCCAACTTTCAAGAGTTTTTCCAACTCCTTTTGAATAATTGCTTCCAGTGCAAGGTTGATAGGTCTTTGTTTTTTCCTAACTAGTTTTATGCCTTCCTTGATGGGAATGGCATGTTGTATAAGAGCGCGATCAAAACCACGAAGATCCTCATAAGACCAAGCAAAAACATCTTGAAATTCACCAAGCAATCTGGCAAACTTCATTTTTTCTTCATCAAAACATTGGGCACCTATTTTAACATTCTTTGGAGACTCGAGTGTCCCAATGCTGAAGGAGATGGTTTCACCCGCCTTCCTTTTTGACTCCTCTTATTTATGTTTCTCTTTATTGCCTACATCACTCGATGAAAATGAACTCTCTAGAGAATTCAAGCCCTTAGGAATCTTGTTATCTTCCATGGATATAAATTCCTTAGGCTTATAAGGTTCATTTTGAATGAAAGTACAGATTCTCTCATCGCTAGGGAAGACCTGCCATGATTCTATATTGTCAGGGATATGTGGACGATATAGAGATTGAAAAGTACAATAAGTTATGTGTGGAAGAAGTTGTCGATTAGGAGAGGCTGGAAAAACAGCTAATCGATCAGCCATTGAGTTCAATTCCCTCTTAACATGAGTAATGTTGAAAGATAGTAGGTTCGAGATAAGTGCCCAAATAGTTTGGGTGTATCATTTCATCAACTTGTTGCTAGGAGAGTATATCTTATGTAAAAGGTTCACAACAAGCTCGGAATCCCCAAAAAATGTAAGGTGACCACAACCCAGATTATAGGCGTTT
This sequence comes from Picea engelmannii, assembly GCA_009831015.1. Lineage (NCBI taxonomy): Eukaryota > Viridiplantae > Streptophyta > Pinopsida > Pinales > Pinaceae > Picea > Picea engelmannii. The sequence continues at coordinate 1,804,762 of ML777429.1, read as the reverse complement.
TCAATGCCTAATAATAAAGCTTCGAATTCAGTGACATTGTTTGTGCAAGCAAACTCCAATTTATAAGAAAAGTTATGATTTTTCCCCACAGGAGAGTACAAGATAATGTCAGCTTTGTTTCCTTCATTAGATCATGAACCATCAAAGTGCATGTGCCACATACCGTCGTCTAAGTCTATTTGTTCCAAGGGAATGTTATCCTCCTTGGAAAATATGGAATACACCCCTAGGTCCTCTTCGATATAATTCACATTAGGTTGTAGAACGCTTTCTATGTAAGGTTAAATCCTTCCCTCTCTAAGGACTATGATGTTTTTACCATTCTGAGGAACAGATAAGTGTGTCCCGTCAAGTGAGAGGTATCCACCTGTTAAATCTTGCCAATCTCTTCCTAAGATGATTGAGTAATTTCTTACTGGCATATCAATTACCTGAATATTAAGGGTTGTCCTTATTTCAGGGTGTGCGCGCAAAATGAAGGTCACGTCTTTGATTTCACCTATGGTCATTTGTCGTAGATTTTTATAAGAGAGCATGCTTCTGGCATTTTCATTTGTACAAGACAAGCCTAGCTCTTCCATAATAATCTTTGACATTACACTTGGGCCCGAACCGTCATCAATGAGGAAACAATGGGAAATCTTATCCATAATCTTTAAATAAATATAAAAAGGGGGATTTTTTACTGGGTATCTAAATCTATGTACACCTACTTTACTTACAGATGAATCCTCCTCATTTACTTCTTTAGATAGGTTGGCTACAACAGAAGCTTTTCCTTCCATGAATTGTTTTAGATGCCTCTTTTGTTCAGGGATGGAAATCATGTCCAGAAGGGTTGCATATGCTTTGATGTTGGCCAACTGATTTAGAATATTGTATTTGGAAGAGGGGAGAGGGGAGGTAGTTCCTTGACTATCAAAAACCTTAGTAACTTGAACAGTAACAGCTGGTGAGGATGAGCTCGAGCTAGAAGAATTGCAGGGAGGATCATATTTGCCTTTGGGACCGTAGGATTTGTTCCTAGTATTGATGATCATGACATCTTCTGGCTCTGCAAAATCTAGGACACCGATGGTAGTTTCTGGTCTTTTACCAAAGATATTATCTCTGGCACTCTTCTTTACTTCACATGTGGTTTCCTCGTGGTGTTCCTCACAAAATTTACACCAACTACGAGGCATGATAGCTTTAGGCTGAAAATTATTTTCATTTGGATTTCTAAAGGGGGTTGCAGAAGAAGATGAAGCTCCAGGGGTAAGAGGGGAGAAATTTCCCTTTTGTTCATACGCTATCATACGATTATTCATGTCTTGTACAAGTTGTAATAGGGTGGACATGCCTATCTGTTTAACTAATTCTCCCTAAGGAAGAACTATTCTTTCAAGCTATTCTTCATACTCTAAGCAAGTATGTAGAGTGGAACTTAGGTTATCAATGGATTTTTCCTCAAGCCTATGACAGTATGGGGAAGGTAATGCATTATAATAATGCATGAAAGCAGCTTGGCTTTGAGTGCGAATGAGTTCTGGTATTTGATTGTATAACTTGGTGAAACGCAAGTTAAAGGACTTGATGGTCTCACCATCCTTATAAGCAATGTTATTGTACTCCTGTAACTGATTAGTTGGGATTTTATATTACCCATAGGTGGATTTGAACCAATAGACTAACTCCTCCCAAGTAGACAGAATATTAGGAGGAAGGTCAAAGAGACCAGCCGCAGCCTTCCCTTCCAGGGAATTGACAAATAGGCGCATCCAAGTATCGTTGTCATTGGCTCCTATGTTGTGGCAAGCATTATAAAATGCCATCAAGTGTTCATTTGTAGTGACAGTGTTATTCCCTGAAAACCTAGGAATATGCTTTTTGAATTTAGGAAGTGGACGAGTAGCAGGTACTAGGTTAAGAGGAGAGGAAACATGCCACGGTGTGGTTGTAGCATATTCTTCAAATTGAAAAAGCCCATACTTTTTAATGACTTTGGTGGGATTAGTGGTAGATTGGACAATGACTTGGTGACTATATAAGCTACCAATCACTGACGAAGTTGAATAATGAGAGGAGGAAGCACTTCCAATGCCACCAGAGCCACCATTAGATTCCATCTTGTGAATGATAGGTAAGGGAGAGAAAACCAAACTAGATGAATCAGACAAGGTTCTCCTTAGAGCACTTTGTTGGGTTGATAACTCAACATTCCTTCTCCTTATTTCAGGAATAGCATTAATTCCAGGTGATAAGCCTCTTCTTCTCTTAGAAACATGAGGGCCTAAGGACATGAAAAGAAGGTCAAATATGAAGGAAAATAAAGTTATGGTTGAGTTCTAGGTTGTCTACGTCTATCTTCTCAACGTTCTTGGGCACTTATGTCTTGTTGAATTGCTTCCTGTGAACGATTAAGCTCAGCCCGAGTATTAGCAGTGTCTAATATTGTGTTAAACAAATTTAAAGCAATGTTGGTCTGATCTTGAAGATTGGGCTCAATATTAGGCTTCCTTGCAACAGGTACAGTCATTAAGAAATAAAACAGTCAAAGAATCAATATCAGAAAAATTGATGTATTCGATGATAATCAAGCATAAAAATCAACCAGAGAGATATTGAAGATCTCCCTAGTATGGTTGCCACAATAAATGTTGAGGAAAAGATATGAAATGATCTTACTCAAGCATTTCCAGATCTTACTTGCCTAAAGCAAGATAGACAGGAATATCACCCTATGTTTATAGCCATCAAAGTTTGTTTCCTAATTCACAAGTATTGATTGCAAGTGCTTAGGCTGATTTTTTATAAATGAAAGATTGATGAAAATTTCAATATTTATGTAATTTTCCGAATATAGCAGATGCAAAAATAAATATAGAAACAGAAGTAAAAACACCAAGTCAATAATCAACACAGATGAGACATAAAGCAATCGTTTATTCCATTCCAAATTATCAAAAGACTCGTTCTCTTTACAAAATTCCCTGAGGAAGTTTGGACCAAAGTCAAACTTAGATGTCCCCTATGAAAACCATACAAAATGACTTATGATAGAAAGTAAAAAACTGAAATTTAAAATCTGGATCAGCTTGCCACATATTGTTGCCCACTCGACTCTGCACAATAGCCTTTATCAGTCATGAAATTTAATTCACAAACAGACAAGTCTACACAAACTATCAAATATAGATCAACACATTGTTGAGGAAAAGATATGAAATGATCTTACTCAAGCATTTTCATACCTTTCTTGGCTAAATCAAGATAGACAGGAATATCACCCTAGATTTATAGCCATCAAAATTGGTATCCCAAATCACAAGTATTGCTTACAAGTTCTTAGGTTGTTTTTTTATAATAAAAGCTTGCTAAAAAATTCATTATTTATGTAATTTTCTGAACATAATAGATGTTAAAATAAATATAGAGACAGAAGTAAAGACACCAAGTTGATAATCAAAACAGATGAGACATAAAGCAATCCTTTATTTCATTCCAATTCATCAAAGAATCATTCTCTTTACAAAAAATCATGAAGAATTTTTGGACCAAAGTCAAACTTAGATGTCCCCGATGAAACATACAAAAGGACTTCTGACATAAAATCAAAAAACTGAACTTTAAAAGTTGGATCATCTTGCCACAGATTGCTACCCACTCGACTCTGCGCAATAGCCTTTGTCAGTCATGAAAACTAATTCACAAACAAACAAGTCTACACAGACTATCAAAGATAGATCAACAACTCTGAAAAACAAGTGTCTGAATGATGTAATTCAGCCCTGAATCTTGATGTCTACAATGAGACCCTGTTATCAAAAAAAAGAATTAGGCTTGTAATAAATTAAGGAATGAATGAAAACTGAACTATCTCAACATAAACTCAAAGAGCAAACCTTAGTATGCATCTTCTTTTATTATCCCCTTGTTCCTCTCTTTCCCTTTGTCTTTAAACAAATTAGAATTGGTTGAAGTAGTTCAACTACTTCATTAGTTAAGTTAACTAAAACTCAACCAACTTTTAGTTAGGGGGAAAAGTAGTAAGCCATAATAAGGGTTTTTAAATAAATAATAACTAGTAGGTGGGACCCCTTGTGACTCCCTTTAGCTTTTAACAATCATAACACAACTAGTTAATTAAACAAGCATCCCTCCTTGTGACTCCCATCATCACATTCATATTTGACAATTTATCTCAATGATATTTGCAATTATTTCCAAAATATATTACCCATATATCCAAAAAAAACAAGTTGTCCAAAAAACTCTGAAGTCAACTGTCCTCAGCAATTAATAAATAAAAAAGACTTAAAATCCATATTTTCCACTCTGAGATGAATTCTTTCCCTTGTTGTTGTTGTCACCTTTTGATCTCTCTGAATTTTCCTTAGGTTGTTATAAGCCTTTAGGCCTAATCTCATTGATCACATGAGAACAATCATCCCTCAAGTGCATGCAAGAGGACACAGATTTATCAGAGCCATTGGAGGGTGAGGAAGGGGCAGCAGTGGATTTTCCTTTGTCAGGGGCATGGTGGGCCTCGGTTTTCAACCTTTTAATCACATGAGAAGACTGGACTGGTGAGTGGACAGGGGCAGCTTGGACAATCTAATTGATAGGCGGGGGAGCAGGTAAAGACAAATTGGGCCAGCCACAATGTTGGGAGACTGTCGGGTGGAAAATATCTTGCCATCCGTCATTTTTGGGGACCTCGGGTTGCAATGAGACATGAGGGGGCACAGGAATACCAGGGACCTGCGGGGCTTGGAAGGAAGGACCTTCAGGCCTAGGTTGGACCACTCCTTTCCCAATCCAATTAAAAAACCTAGCTTGGAATAGTTGCCCTAACTCTTGCGAGTTTGCATCAAAGTGTATGGAGAATCTTGGCCTTCTTGGGCCCCTGTTCCAATTACCTCTTCCTCGATGCCTTTGCCATGGCTACATTGGATAAAAAAGTTAATTCATGTATGCATGATTGATTAGCAAATAATTTATTTAACAACCATACATGACAACTCTTTTAAAAAATATGAAATAAATTTTGGCTGAACAACATATCAGACTCATGCAATCCAATCCATACAAATTGTTTATCATTGTCAATGAGAAAGGGGTGAAAAAAGGTTATGGGATATGCGAGGGGTTTTTATTGAGGGAAAAATGTTAAAATGAGGGAGAAAAGAACATGGTTACTGCTCACAGACAACAAACAATCAACTGAAATGTAAACCAAAGAACATATCACTGTAATACATCCCTATGATATTAAATTGTCACAATACAGAGCTCCTCTTAACTGTAATTAAATTTTAGGAACAGGGAGTGAGTAATGAATATGGGAAGGCGAGGGGATTTTAATTAGCGAAAAGTGAAATAATGGTAGAGAAAGAGAGCGGATACTATTCATAAAATTAATTAAGTAATCCATAAAACCATTATGTATTTAATGCAACGAACCAACACTAACCAATTACTGTGATCAACTAACAATTGTTGTGTGTATAATTTAACCATTACTGTGTGTTAAACTTGCTCACTATTCACATTTAAATCTTGAACCCTTTCTATTACACAATGCCATCATACTTAAAATAATATGCTTCCCAAACAACTTGTATAAAGAATCTTGTTTCCTTTCATTTCTTTCATTTCTTCCATTTAATATTAAAACAAAATTCCAATGAACACGCAGTCATTTGTATCAACTCTGTTCATCATCCAAACCAGCAACCATTGTCATAAATTGATCCTTGAAATCAAACACAGACACCAGTTCTTTTAAAACCATGCCCCATTCCATTCATTGATTCAATTTAACAATTTAAATTGCAATGAGACCATATTGTTATAAAACTCGTGTCCATATCTGATACGATGCACGATATCCATAAAACATACACAATAGACATCCAAGACACAACTATCACGATTTTAAACTGCAATAATCACGATTGGCAATTAAAACACACATTAACAGTAACCATCATCTCAACTTAACCATGTTGTAGGAAGCCCAGATAGACCAACGCATAACGCAAGAAGCATCGTTGTGACTTAATCAACCACAAAATAATGATCGGTTAACAATTCAATTGTTACAACACAAAATACAGCGACTGTGTATCCAATTTCATTTCTCAAACGAACCAATTAAACATGGCAAGCTATCAATTCAATTGTTATCATAAACAATGCAGCGACTATCTACCAATAATAAAAACCACTGTCAATGCTATTAACAGAGACAAACCAATAATTCCCATTGTCGACACTACTCCACCAACTCATAACAGTCAACAATATACCCGACTGGTTCATTATCAAAATGGGTTTTGAATAATCAAGGGTGGGCTCTGAGTAATCAAGGGTTCGCTCTGTGGAACCAACACAGGGAGACTGGAGTCGACCACCAACAGCAGGTGAGAAACCTTCGAGACAACACGGCAGACACACATGCCATATCACCAATAGCTTTGCAAGACAAGGTGGCAATTCACCAGGTAGGAGAGACTATGAACAGAGGAGAAGAGGCTTCTTATTGGCCCATAATAACACCTAGAACATGCAGGGCATAACCCTCATGGTTTTCCCCAATCAACCTGAATAATGTTGATATAAAAATAGAGTCGTGAAATAGAAATCAACCTTAAAGCAAGGCCCTTGGCATAATAGCCATCATAACCAACTACGCAGACACCAATAGCATAAACGATCCCATACCCAGGTGAGACGATATGCAGTGACACAAGGTGGTTCGAAATCAAACCCAGCAACCCCATAATAGCAAATATGACTGGGCATGGTGACGGGAACTGTGTGGAGACATCCAGCAAGTCTGGACCGAATGAACCCTCCAACAAAAACCCATAAAGACAACAGAGAGCCTTCATGGCTTCTACCACTCAGAATAATCAATGAAATTGTGACTTCAACCATCATTTTCCATTTGCAATGGAAACCACACAAACAACCAATCCAAAGAAACACCAGAATTTACATAGTTGTCAACCTTCAAAAAAAATGGACCGATACATCACCGAGCCAACATCTATTTCATAAACAAAGTGAGTTCATGGATGGCGAAAAAAAATCATACCTGTAACCAAATAGCCTTAAAAACGTGAGCTTAGTCGATCAGTTCTTTCCTTACCTGAAAATTAGAGCTTAACCACAGCGAAACACAATTGAACAATAGCCAATCTAGGGTGGCGGTCAATGGGAGAGGTATGGAATGACGTGTAGTAAATGCATGTCTCTTCCATCCTTTACTTATTCAATTACTTAGTAAACTCCAGCCAACCATCCATTAATCCATTCAATTAATTTATGCATCGAAACTAACATCCATTACTTGCCAAATGCACCACCCCATATCACATTTAACCATTGCCAACCATACCCTAACGCGTATCAAATGTACTTTCATATAACTCAATAAATCGTATAGCCACTACAATGGTTAGTTAGGATTAACACCATTTCTTTAATTTCAATGCATATAGTGTAGCATAGTAGCATAGTTTAGTTTCTTCCTTAGATTTTTCCATAGGTCTCTTTTCACCTGCTATTATTTCATGTTATAACTAACATGTGTCTTGTGCAGGTACAACATGTGACGATCCATGGCTTAAATAGCAATTCCATAACCGTGAGTACAATCTATTCATATAAAGTTTAGAGCTTAGAGCAATGAAAACCCACACATAGCATGCATTACCCATTTACCATTATGTCGCAAACAAAACCAAGATTTCATCAATCATGTAGAACCCTGTAAGCAATGTCAAACAACAGCATAAACATCAAATAAGAACTATATCTGATCCTCCAATCTACAAGGGGGTCCCACCTAATAGTATTATATATATATATATATATATATATATATCGTTAGCTGATAATAATAGGCTTTAGCAATACTTTGCGGGCAAAATCCTCGTTGCGATTTTTATCGTCAACACACCTCTGAAAAACAAGTGTTTGAATGATAAAATTCATCCCTGAATCTTGTTGTCTACAATAGGACCCTGCTATCATAAAAGAGAATTAGGATTTCAATGAATCAGAGAATGAATGAAAACTGAATTGTCTTAATAAAACTCAAGCAACAGACCTTAGTACGCTTTCGCATTCTATTCTCCTTGTGTTCCTCCTTCTCTTTTTGCCTTTAAGCAATCAGAATTAGTTGAAGTATTTAAACTACCTCTTTAGTTAAGTTAACTAAAACTCAACCAACTTTTTAGTTAAGGGGGGGGAAATAATAAAATAATAATAAGGGTATTTAATAAATAATAACTAGTAGGTGGGACCCCTTGTGACTCCCTTTAGTTTCTTTAACAAGCATAACACAACTAGTTAATCAATCAAACACATCCCTCCTTGTGGCTCCCATCATAACTCTCACAGTTTGACAATTTATATCAATGATAATTGAAATTATATTCAAAAATATAATATCCATATATCCAAAAAATAGTGTGATGTCCAAAATTTCATAAGTCAATTGTTCTCAACAATCCATAAATAAAAACACTTAAAACCCATATTTTCCACTCTGGGAGGCAATCGTCCCCTTGTTGTTGTTGTCAGCCTTTGATTTCTCTGAATTTTCCTTAGGCTGTGTGGAGAATTTAGGCCTAATCTCATTGATAACATGAGAGCAATCATCTCTCAAATGCATGCGGGATGACACAAATTTGGCAGATTCATTTGAGGGAGAGGAGGGGGCAGCAGCGGCTTTTCCTTTGTCAGGAGCATTGTGGGCCTCGATTTTTAACCTTTTGCTTGCATGGGAAGACTGTATTGGTTAGTGGGAAGGGGCATCTTGGATAATTTGATTAACAGGTGGAGGATCAGTAGAGACAAGTTAGGCCAGCCACGATGTTGGGAGACTGTCGGATGGACAATCTCTTTCCATCCGTCATTTTCAGGGACTTCGGGTTATAATGAGACATGAGGGGGAACTGGGATACCAAGGACATGTGGGGCTTGGAAGGGAGGTCTTTTTGGCCTAGGTTAGACCACTCCTTGTCCAATCCAGTTAAAACATCCAGCTTGGAATAGCTGGCTCAACTCTTGCGAGTCTGCATCAAAATGTATAGAAAACCTTGGCCTTCTAGGGCCCATGTTCTAATTTCCTCTTCCTCTGTTACCCCGGCCATGGATACCTATGTTGAAAAATCTCATTCTTGTATGCGTTATTGATTAGAAACTAGTTTCTTCAACAACCATACATGACATCTCTTTAAATATGTAACAAAGTTTGGCTCAGCAACACATCAGACTCATGCAATCCAATCCATACAAATTGTTTAATACTTGTCAATGAGCAAGGGGTGAATAAGGATTCTGGGATATGTGAGGGATTGTATTGAGCGAAAAGTGTTAAAATGAACGGGGATAGATCATGATTATTGCTCAAAAAATCATCAAACAATCAATTGTATTGTAAATCAAAAGAATATATCATTGTAAGTCATTCATGTGCCATCCTTTAACTGTTATAATATAGAGTTTAACTTAACTATGATTTAATTTTAAGAACAAGGAGTGGATAGTGAATATGAGAAGGCGAGGGGACTTGTAATGTGTGAAAACATGAGATAATGGTAGGGGGGGAAATGAATATTGTTCATAAAATAAATCAAGTAATCCATAAAAACAACTATGTATTCAATACAAAAGATACCAATACCAATTTAACAATTATTGTGTGTCAAAATTTTTCATTGTCCCACATTCAATTTCTTCAAAAATTCTCAATTAACACAGTCTATAATCATACTCATAATCACTATGACTTTCAACAATCTTGATAAGAGAATACTTGGTCTCTAATTCCTTTCCTTTCATTTAAAACAAAATCAAAAGAAACACACAGCAACATTGCTCCATCTCTATCCATCATATATCACTATAAAATATCAAACATTGTCCATAATTTGCAATCACCCAAATAAAACAAATACACAGGTCCCTTTTCCAAATTGAACAGACTTCTAACACTTGCCCAATTTCATGCCTTTTTCAGTATATTAACCAATAAAACTTTGCAATGAAACCATAATACAAAACCCGAGCTTCATGACTGATGATACAATTAAATAAAACATGCACGATGCCTCCATAATAGATACACAGTGAAACAACGAAATCAAAGTCACCAATTTCCACAATTTTCCATGATCTCGATCGGGACTAGTGAAACACACAGCAGTCACCAACTTGTCATTGACACAATGATGTAAGAATACAGCAATCAAAAGCATAACGAGAAGAGACAATCATTGACTGCACATTATAACTGATTCCCAATCAACCAATTTAATCAAATAAAACGATCTAGGTATTCGACGCAACTGTCATAACCACTCCATTTTACAACCAATCTTTGACAATCATAAAGATGTCTGATTTGAGTAAGACAGTTAGGGATTTTTTTAAAAACGGGCTCTATAACAATGAATACAAAGAATCAATTAAGAGTTTTCTCAGTCATCAATAACACTGAGAGACTAGAGGTCCTCCAAACATATCAACCAATAGGCAGAGACCCTTCGATACAAGCACAGGGTTCCTTGTAACTTCTATTATGTGCAATGGTGCAACAATTCAACAACGGGTAGGGTAGGAAAACAATGCAGAGGAGAAGCAAATGATAGTTGGATAGTAACAAGTACCCAGAACATACAGAGGTATAACCTCTGTCCATTTCATTTGATGACAATACCAATGGAAATGCAGACCCGAGGCATAACTTATATCACCCAATCAACCATAAAGCATATATCTTGGGATAATGGCCACCCTAAGACCGACTTCTGAGATACGTTGATGCCAAGACCATGAAAAAAAACCCACGACCATGTGAATACACCCACGACCATGACTCTGGAAAATACACTGTGACCAAAAGGAAGTCCGAAAAAAATACACAGCAACCACATAGCATCCTGAATACGACCAGACACGGTTACCCTCATAACTGTGAGGAAACGGCCAGGAAGGATAAACAGAGCGAAACCATCCAACAAAACATAGAGTGATAATACCCATATCCACTTAAAAACTATAGACATCCATCATGATTTTCACCACACAGAACAACCAGCGAATGCACAACTCAACCAACCAATTCTTTTACTTGCAAATCGAATAACCACACAGTCATTCCAAAGAGAAGAACCACGCATTTACACAGTTGCCAATCTTAGGAAAACACAAACCAAATAATTATTGATCCAGCGTTCTTTCATACACAGAGTGTAATTCATGGATGGGTGAAAAGAAACATACATGTAACCGATAGCTTAAAAGGGGCAAGTTGGTCGAGCACTTCCTTCCCAGGCTTGGATCTCGGAGCTTAACCACCAGCAAAACGAAATGCAACAATAACCATACTAGGGTGACGGACCAATGGGGAAAGTATGGAGTTATGTGCATTTATTGCAAATCACTTCCATCTCCTCTTCATTCAATTTCGAAGTACACAACAGCCAACAATCACTAATACATTTAACCATGTCATTAATTCCAAACCATTGAAATCTGCAACCACATTGCTTGCCAAATGCGCCACCCAAAAAATTCATATTAACCATTTCCAAACTTCCATACCATACCATATGTATTGCCATATCAAATTCTCCTAATATAACTCAAATGCAAATCGCATAGCCACTAACCATTAATAGTTAGGATTAACACTAACTTGTTTTCATTTTATTTGCACCTAACTTCTAACATAGCATAACATAGGCCCTTTCCTTTGGATTTTTTTGTAAGTCTCTTCCCTTTTTATTTTGTTTATGTTGTTACTAACATATTTTTGTGCAGGTGTATCCAAGTAATAATCATGGTGACATGATCAAATATAACAACTGTAAATATATGCCAATCATAACATAAAATTAAATCTTTGAATAGTAGAACATCCCATAAAATGTATCATCCACCTATCATTATGTCAAAATGAAACCAAGACTGCATCATCAACCATATAAGACCTTATAAGCAGCATCTAAACAGCAGCATAAAATGTGTGATATGACTATCTTTGAGCCTCCAGTCTACAAGGGGGTCCCGCCTACTAGTATTATATCTTATTAGCATAGTTTAAATAATACGCTTTAGCAATACTTTGAGGGAGAAATTCCTCGTTGCGATTTTTATCGTCAACACATCATTGTGCTCAGATCTTGATAAGGGTAAGGACATTTCTTTCCTAAAGCAGGGTACTTGTGACAAGGTTTTCTAGCCTCCTTTGGTTACTTTAGCTTACTATGTCACTAAGGGTGCACATGGGAAACACGTCCCTTGTCTTAAATTTTCTCCAGGGAAAATCCTTCTTTTAGAATTCAAGGTTAGGTTGAATGCCTTAAGAAGAAATTTGTTATCTCGGTATTCCAACCTTCCCCTGAGAAGTTGTCGGTCATTCTCTAGGTTATTGCTAGTCCCTTCCCAGACCTCAGGATGTGATCACATCTGTTGAAACAAGTCTTAAAAATTGTGTCCCTAAGACCTAAAATTTCCTTTTTCGGGTTTCGGCTTTTCATAAAACACAAGTTTCATTATAAGAATCCCAATGCATTTTCTATAAAATTATTTTAATCATGATAAGTTTTAAAAATAACGGATTTAAGGTTAACCTTAAAGAGTTTTCGGGATTCGGGATTCGGGGTTTGCTGAAAACATATTTTTCAATACAAATTGAATCACGAAGTCCCGATCCCCGATTTCTCAAAATAAAGAGAGTTAGTTTAAATGTTAATTAATTAATTCTCTAACGCAAAAATTTAAGGCTTAAGTTAATCATTTCGTGATTTCAGGATTCGGGGTTCAATGATAACACATATATTGTCAAAATGATCTCCGAAATCCCGAATCGCGAAATCCCGATCCATAATTTGTGTTAAACCGAATTAACTTTGTTTTGTCCTTAACCCTGATTAGTAAGTTAATTAAGATGAATTTAAGTCCTATTTTAAAACACATCGCGATTTCGCAACTTCAGAAATCGGGATTCGTCAATGACATACTTCTTGTCAGAATGATCCCCGAAATCCCGAAACGCTAAATATCAATCAATCACTTTGCTAAAACGTTTAAGTCTTAATTAACACATTGCGATTTCACGATTTCGGAGATCGGATTTCATCAATGACATACTTCTCGACAACACGATCCCCGAAATCCCGAAAAACAAAATCGTCAGCCTTAATCTATGTTTAGTACCAATTAACCTTTTTCCAAAGCATGATTAATGATAATCATTTTTTAAGGTTTCGTTCATGTGAAAACTTCAAAAGTGAAAACTTCATTGGAGAGGAAGATCTAGAAGATTTTGAAGAGATTGATGAGGATATTAATAATCTTGGCGATGATAATAAATCACCTTATTTATCGAGACAAGATTACGAAAAATATTTAAATAAAGAAATTACATCGAAAGACAATGTTAGCAATGACACGTCTGAGAATTTGTCCTATCAGGGTATCGCAGATGATATTATAGCCGAACTACAGGAAAAATATAATTTAAGACCTAGGAACAAAAGTCTCCCAAATGTTCCAACAAAAAAGATCTTGCCAAGGGGTGAAACTGATAAGGTGACTCCAAAAGTTGCTGACAAACAGACTACAAAAACCCACACCGCTGACACACAACCTGTCCAGTCATAGCCAGTAGGAACACTTGTTGTGAAGACACAGGCTCCTGTAAATGAAAAAAAGTCTGCACCACAAAGAAAAGCTGAAAAGAAAGGAATGGAGGCCCCGAACATAGAAAACGACAAGGCCCTGGGAAATTTTAATCTGGAAAACGAAATAAATAAAATCAAAATTCCTATTCCCCCTGTTGAACTAGATAAAAATCCCATATACAGAAAACAAATTGCCAAGATGATAAGCTTTTTAGAAGACGAAATTCAGGCCGATGTCATCAACTTAGAAGATGACAAGCCGAACATAGTCTTTGGTCCACACTTTGAAGGTGCGAGAGACACTATGGCCCCCTTTTATATCACGTTAACCTTGTTTGACCACCTACTCCATAACTGTATGCTAGATTCTGGAGCTTCCCACAATGTGATGCCAAAGGAAATTATGGAGAAACTCGGTCTCAAAATCACAAGGCCCTATGGTGACTTATATTCTTTTGATTCAAGAAAAGTCAAATGCATAGGCATGATTAAAGACCTGGTGGTAGGTCTAGCACAAATACTAGCAAAAAGAATTCTTATGGATGTAGTGGTCGCTGACATCCCTCCGAAGTATGGTATGATATTATCTAAGTCATGGGGTGCCAAGCTTGGAGGATCTCTCCAGCTGGACATGACATACGCTACAATTCCAGTTTTCGGAGGATAATACATGCATCTTTACAGAGAGACTAGGTTGGAATTCACGGTAGGTGATCCACATAACCCAAATAATCATCTTGTTTATATTGTTGACCAAGATTTAAGAAATTGTATATTATCTATTGATGATGATTTTGAAGTAGATGTAGATGAAAGTTGTATAGAAGAAAAAACTGGAAAAAAAAAAAAAAAAAAAATGTATATAACACTGGTGTATGGAAAATGTATTTTGACGGTGCTTCATCTTTCCTTGGAGCCGGAGCCGGAGCTGGAGCACTCCTTGTGGCTCCCGATGATCAATTCGTAATCCCCTTTTCATATAGGCTTCAGTGGAATGTGGATTGTACAAATAATGTATGCAAGTGTGAAGCTTTAGTGTTAGGATTAGAAGTCGCTAGGAGGATAAAAATAAAGAAACTCAAAGTCTTTGGTGAAGCCGAGTTAATCATAAAACAGGTGAATCGGCAGTACCAGGCCAAACATCCTAGGTTGAGGTCCTATAGGAATTGTGTCTGGGATCTGATCAAGAATTTCTTCTCCTCTGTGAATGTTCATTTCGTCCCAAGGTCTAAAAACCAACAGGATGATGCATTAGCCAAAGCAGCATCAACTTTCACACCCCATACCGCTTTTAAATTAAAGTATCACATACAAATGAGAACTTTGAAAAGATTTTCAGAAGTAAAAATGAAATCTCCTTTTTTCTCTGTATTCCTTTCCTTAGCAATTTTTGCAGGGATAAACCCTTGACCCCATTAACCCAATAAAGGCACTAAGTATACATGTTCTCCTCATCCCACAAGGAGACGAGGTCCCCAGTTGGAGCCTATGTTGAAACAAGTCTTAAAAATTGTGTCCCTAGGACCTAAAGTTTCATTTTTTGGGTTTCAGCTTTTCATAAAACACAATTTTCATTATAAGAATCCCAACGCATTTTCTATAAAATTATTTTAATCATGATAAGTTTTAAAACTAACGGATTTAAGGTTAACCTTAAAGAGTTTTCGGGATTCGGGGTTTGCTGAAAACATATTTTTCAATACAAATTGAATCGCGAAGTCCCGATCCCCGATTTCCTGAAATAAAGAGAGTTAGTTTAAATGCTAATTAATTAATTCTCTAATGCAAAAAGTTAAGGCTTAAGTTAATCATTTCGCGATTTTGGGGTTCAATGATAACACATCTCTTGTCAAAATGATCTCCGAAATCCCGAATCGCGAAATCCCGATCCATAATTTGTGTTAAACTGAACTAACTTTGTTTTGTCCTTAACCTTGATTAGTAAGTTAATTAAGATGAATTTAAGTCCTATTTTTAAAACACGTCGCGATTTCGCAACTTTGGAAATTGGGATTCGTCAATGACATACTTCTTGTCAAAATGATCCCCGAAATCCCGAAACGCTAAATATCAATCAATCACTTTGCTAAAACGTTTAAGTCTTAATTAACACGTCGTGATTTCGCGATTTCGGAGATCGGATTTCATCAAAGTCCTATTTTTAAAACACGTCGCGATTTCGCAACTTTGGAAATTGGGATTCGTCAATGACATACTTCTTGTCAAAATGATCCCCGAAATCCCGAAACGCTAAATATCAATCAATCACTTTGCTAAAACGTTTAAGTCTTAATTAACACGTCGTGATTTCGCGATTTCGGAGATCGGATTTCATCAATGAGATACTTCTCGACAACACGATCCCCGAAATCCCGAAAAACAAAATCGTCAACCTTAATCTATGTTTAGTACCAATTAACCTTTTTCCAAAGCATGATTAATGATAATCATTTTTTAAGGTTTCGTTCATGTTTTGGTTTCTGATTGAGTAAAATGTCCCGAGTTTTCTTTAAAATCCAAAGGCGCTAAAATACAGCCATTTAAATAATGAATCACTGGTGATACATAGTACTAATGCGTATCTCAGTAAAATCTCTTCTGCATTAAATGCCTTGAATTCTTGTCAGCTGTGTCAATCCCATCACTTTTAAATGAATTAAAAGAGCATTTGAATGTCTGTGTTTTCATTTTATCAAGCGCAAGAAACACTCAGTTGAGCTCATTCATTCATTTTCTATGACAGGTTTTCCATTTAACGTAAATTCATGGCACCGAAGAAGAGTGAAGACACACAGGAAGGAGATATCATCTCCGACACCACGCCACACGCTATAGATTCCATTAAATCTTGGACTCAAATCTCTAAATTTCTGGAATGTGAACTCAAGAATGCTCATCCTGATTCTGAGAATCACTATCGGGACATACTTGAATCAGAGATTCATAAGATCGTTGCGCACCCTCGGCTCGTGGTATACAATGATATGATCAGTTGGGCCCTAGAAAAGGTCGATATTCCGACGAGGAGCATCTTAAACGATCAAGGAGTTATCGTCGGCTCATTCAAGCCAGAACACATACAAGTAATTTATAAACTCTCGCCAAATCCTAAACATACTTTTAATGTCGAGTTTTTAGCAGAGTTTCAGAGGAAAGAATGCACTGAGGTAGATTGGACCTATCCTGATATGATTAGAGAATGGTGGAGGTGTCCATCAAAATTTAGAGCCGACACCCATAGGGTTTATGCTACAGCATCCTTGAATGAATACATGGTCTACGTAGCCATTATGCTATGTAGACTTTTCGGGAGAAAAGATCCCTGCCATTTTCATGCAGATTGGGTGCCCTTTTTGGAAGAAGCTTTAGAAGAGTATGCTTTTAACTGGAGTAATATTTTGTCGGATAACCTAACACAAGAAATCTCAAACTACAAAGTTGCAAAATCAAAGGGACAATCAGTGGCCTTTTACATGTCAGCATACATTATGGATGCAATCTGCTATGTGACTTCGTTTCCCTTAATGAATTGCAGTTGGAACATAACCTATCCAGAGCCCATTCATGAATATCATTCTTCCCTTTGGGAAGAAAATGTTAAGGACGCATTTTATGAAATTTGTCATTTTGTTATAATTCTGATGCATAAAATATTTTTTAGATGCGAACCTCCTCGCATTTCTAATACAGTCACAGAAAATCTTAAAGCAATAGCCGACTGGTTTATTGACGAGAATTTTTCCTACATTAGGGTTTATGGTTGTTCTATTCCCCCTCATGCACTCCCTAAATTCCTACCGGACAGATTGGTATGTAGAGAGGTAGCCCACCAGATAGTAAAAGGCGGCATTGGATTAGAGCTAAAGGCATCTCAAAAGAAGTCATGGCCAACTTTCCCTGTACATGTCGGGAAATTTTCATTATTGAATCTAGGTCATTCTAAAGTAGAGGTTGAATCACTAGAAGAAGTAAAATTGGTAGATATTGAACATAGAAAGCATGACCCCTATCAATTAATAAGCAAACATTTGATGCATTGTAATTTAAAAGCCTATGAGCATGAAACATATGTTTATGATGACGTATTCAAGGAGGTTAAATCCTATGAAGAGGTATTTAACAGAGTACAGGCCCTGCCATCTGATTCACAGATTGGTTTCACATCATTCCAGAGCCATAGGCGAAGCTGTTTACCCAAAATTTTGTAGGGAAAAGCTACGACCCCACCTCCAGAGCAGGAAGGGCCTCCCCCCAGGATTTGAAACAAATATATAGGACAAAGAAAATACTAAAGGCAATATGAAGGATACTAAAATACCTTCACAAGACACAGAAATTTCCAAGAAAAAAGAATCAGAGGCGGGGAAGGGAAAGGAGCTAGAAACATCCCCAGAAATCCCTAAGGATGTTCCAGAAAAGACAGGAGGAACAGCATCGACTGAACTTGGAAGTCCCATTACTTTCTTGACTCCATTGCAGTCCACTTATGGAACCCCCCACGAGGGAGCTCTGTATGTCAGTGATTTGGAGCCAATTTCTAGAGATGAGATTCCTTCATCAGACTATTTTTTCAGTAAAAAGAGAAGGGCAATCTTGAAACAGGAAATCCATCCAAGAGGAGATGGGATGGTTAAAAAACATAGGGTCATTATAGATGGAAAGAAACTTAAAGATGGAGAATTTTCTATAGAGATAGCAGGCATGATGGGAGCTATAGCATCGGCAAATTTATATTATGTGGGCAATTTAACAACTATGCTAGAACAAAAAGACCAAACGATAGCTCAGCTACATGATAAATTGAAAGAAACCGAAAGAAATATCAATTGGGGAATAAAAAAGGGTCTAGAACAATCTAGACTAAAAGATATTCAAGAGATTCAGAAAATGAAAACAAGCTTAGAGGAAGCAAATTAGACAATACAAGTTACTCAGGCACAGGTCATAAAGCAGGAAGAAATAAATAAACAATTACAAGATAAAATTAGCACTATTTCAAATCAAGTGGTAGAGCTTGAAATTATCCAGGCTCAGGTATTAGGAATACATTTGAAAATAGAAGAGGAACAGCAGAAAGTGTTTTTAAATCTGGAAGTTGTCCAGAATTACTTTCAGGAAACAAATAAATCTTTGGAGAATGTTCTCCAGAAAGAAAGAGAAGTGAAAGCGGTCATAACGACTTTTCAAAAAGCAGTAGCCCTTTCAAAAAAGGAAGAGGTCGGAAAGATTCAGAAACTATCCATTTCAGAACAAGTTCAAGGAGATGTAATACTCAAAGTGTGGGAAGCAGACGTGGCCGAAAATAAAAGAACAACCAGAGATGTCAATGATGATTGTCAAGGGATTTTGGATCTCTTAGAAAAGACTTCATTGAATATTGGAAAAAATGAATGTCCTGGGTTATTAGGAGAGATCAACATTGCCAAGCACCAGCTAAGGTTCAAGGAGGATCTGGAGGAGATGAAGGTAGAGATCCCAAAAATTAAGGTAATCAATATCTCTGAAATTGATAAATGGATGGTGATATCGAACTTAAAGTTGCAAACTATTAAGTTCACGAGGAAGATAATAGAAGATCACTTGCCCGAATTACAGAAAAGATTCTTCATATTTGAGGCAAAAGAGATACCAGACGTTCCCAGAGTTTTGGTGAAGTTTTTGGGAAAATGTGTTCACTATCTTGAGGCGGAAGAAGGAAGTTCATCAACACCAACATAAAAGTACTCTTTTGAATATTTTAATCATTAGAAATTAGAAAATAAATGTAAACGGTTTGACATGATTCATCCATGTAACCGTAGTCTTAGGAAGTTGGTTAATCACCAACGGGAAAATATTTGATAATCATGTATAAATATGTTTTGAGAGGACTGATAAAGGGCTTTTGGTTTTTTGAGAGAGTCGATTGTAAGAAAATTTTCCATTCACTGTGATATACGATACAGACGAGATTATGAATCCTGCTAACTTGTAGCTATGTGTTATTTAACCTTGTTTACCATATTTTTCTATGTTTCTCTTTCAATGTCTTTCTAATGAATGATCAATTTGAAGTTTATTTTATATATCTTTTATAATTTAGATTGATTTGGTTATCAAATTATTTACAGCTTTTCCTCTTAAATTGCTAACAGTAATTTTAAGACCTGTGGATCATTTGAACCAGAATATTTAAAACTTCATTAGAAATCTCGTTTTCTTCTTTATTTCCTGTTACAATATGAGATTCTTTCGTGATTAAAGCCTCATATTTTTCAGTAATATTTCTTTGCTATTTTACAATTCTCAATTTGTTTCAAGTCTAGGAAATGGCCTCAACTGTATTTATGTTATTATTTTGAATTTCAAAACTATTTTTCATATTCTCATCTTTTAAAAAACCGAAGTAACAATTTATCAAATTCTTTCACGACTAAATAAAATCTTATTCTCCATGACTGTCCCAAATAGCAGACAACCCAACATTGAACCTGGTCTTCAAGATCAAACCAGTATTGCTTTAAACCTATTTAATACTATCCTACAAACAACAACTAACCGGGCTGAATTAGAACGTTCATGGGCTGCTATTGAAAGAGATATCAGCATCCAAGAACAACGGGAAGCTAGATAGAGACAGTTGAGAAACTGATTCTGCTTTATCCTTCCTTTTTTATTCTTATCCTTTAATTATATTTACCTTTACGGATGCCTTGACGGTATACTTTATAGCCTTAAAGTATAAACTCATGAACAACAACGTCCAAGGTAGCCAACCTTCAAATTCTTTGTTGTATGGTTTTTTGTATGGTTTTGTTTGCTCATACAAGATTATGAAATTGCTTGGTGTACTTAATGCTTGAAGTAAGAAACTTAAATTTCTACTTTCTTACTTTTTATTTGTCAAACCTTTCATTGAATTGATCTAGTAACTAGTGAAACCCTAGAGCCCTAAATTGATATCACTCTAAGTATTTTGACTTAGTTATTGTTGCATAAGTTTTACTCCATAAGAATCCTAAGGAGAACAAGGCGCTAGGGCCTAGAATTGCCTAGACCTTAGCATCTTGTCTCTTGAGGTCAATGCATAGGGGGACTTAAGTTACTACTTCTCCTATGCATTTTCCCTCTTAGAATTTTGTGCATCATCATCAATTGATTTTCATCCTTAGGAGAATCCATCCACCTTGACCCCATTACCCTTAAACGCACTAGTCCTCTTCTCCTATTCCTTGACAAGACTACACTCAACTTCACTTGCTATCTCTGCCAACTTAACCTAACCTACTAACCTATTTTTAAGGTACTGACTTGTTGGTGTTTCTAACCCTACTACATCCACTATATAGCAGCCCATTTAGCTTATAAGTTAACTAAACCAACCCAGAAAATGCATGAAGAAAAGTATTATCAATTGGAGTTAAAGTGTGCTTGAATTTCTCTTCACAAAGTGCATTTCTGAAGGTTTCTTGTAGCTTTCATCACTCTTGTTTTGATGTTGTTACAACCACTTTTGAAAACTTTTTAAACCCATTTTTTGATTGATAAGCCACCCATAATTTGTACTAGGCAAGCCACAATCAATAAATGATAAAAGTGTTCACTAAATTGCCTTATCAAGGTACTTTTCTGAAGTTGTTTACTGTTGTCATAATTGTTAATTTGTTGTTGTTGTAAGTACTTTGATAGCCTTTTAAAATCATTACTTGGATTCTATTAATCTAGAAATTGTAAGTGGCAAAAGAATTATCATTGCAAGGTCTTTATATTTTATTACATTGTCCTTATAAGTTACAATTTCTGGACTTATTACTATTGCTACACATCTATCCTTTATGCATAAACTTGTTTGGTAGCAAACTTTTATATTGAAGTCATTGATTGAAAGCAATGATATCATTGGTTATTATATAAGGTTTGTTGTTTCTTTGGTAAAAGGAAGGTATCATTCACCTTATATCCCCTTAACCCCTTGACACATCCTTTCCAAGTGACTTCATTCATTTGAGTGACCTAGAGAGAGGGGTGGTATTGCCTTGTCTTATCCTCCTTCATCAACCAACTAGGTCTTGGCACATCTCCCTTGGAGTGAGGTTTTCCTCCTCCTAAAGAGAAAGAGGTACCTTATTGAGGTGACAGTGATAGTGTTACCTCTATGTTACGTCAATCTAGGCCTACTTTACTTTAGGTTTTGATAAAGTATAGATTGTGCTATAACATGCACAATTCCATAATCTCGATGTATGCAATTAAAATATTGCCATCCATCATTCATTAGCCATGAATGACTACATGCAGATAAAATAGAAATGAAGGTGATCCATTTGGCTTCGTGCATGTCTGTTGCATCTGAGAAAAAAAGTGTTAGAGAATCATGACCATATCCATGCATTCCATACCCTGCAATCCTCGCACTATTTGCGACTACTTTTTTTTTACATTTGATCAAACAATTGCCTAGAAATGTTCACATTCCCACATGTGGCATACATGTCTTCAAGGGTTGTCTCAACAAAATCATCCAACTCCAAACCACTTTTAATCACATAGTTATGCATTATCTTGCCTTGTTGCAAGGCTTCTAACTGGGCACGTGTTGAGATCACACTCATCATGGACTCCTATAAACAGGAGAAGTGGTTATGTGAGGTTAGATTCTTCATCATAGAACTTGAATTTCACTCCTCTGGCTCCTCAAGGGGAAACAGATACTTGGTCAAAAGGGGTTTTTGTTTATTTCTACGAGTGATAGAGGGACTCAATATCAGGAGGGGGGGTAGTTTCTGCAAGGGTTTCGATCTTCGGAGCGCTCCCAGCAAGGTTTTCAAGCTTCGAGAGGGGTTCTTGTTTGAGGGGAAGGTTACAGAGGGACCCAGTCAGAAGGGGGACCCAGTTTCACTACAAGAAGAAATCAAACTGCTACTCGACAGGAACAGGTGTGGCAAGAGTTCTCTCTTCCCTTTTCTTTATGTCTACTCATTTAAGATTTGTTTATTTCCTTTAAGATGGCACAAATCAAATGTAGGGAATACAAAAAAAAAACTGGAAGAAAACACATCAAAACAATTATGGGGGTTAATAAGGAGGAACCAAAATAAAGTTTATCCTTGGTGAGCTACGGGTCCAATGTACAGGAGGCACAAATACCAATTCTTAGCACCACAAGAAACAAATCTGCAAACTATTTGATTATTGTGGAGGGGGAAGGGTATAATGGGAGTTTACAATCTCAGTTGAGTGGTTCACTGCCACTACTAAACCATGTCCACCAAAAGGATTTGAGCTCTTACTGGAAACACAGTCTTCAGTTTTCTAGTGGATCTCCATTTTCCCATCCTACAGTAATAGTGGAGGATTTAGCAAGAGCATGGGGTTTTTTTATGGCATATTTATTTCATAAGGATGCAAGAAACTTAGATGAAATATTGGTTTTTGTAAATGCAAAGCAACATAAGGAGATTCTAAAATGTAGGCATACCCAAAATATAAGGCAACCACATAAGAAAAAATTCGCAATGATCTTGCCGAAAGTGAACAGCATATCCAGTAAGGCTTCTCAAGCGAGTGTGGAGCAAATAGAAATTATGGATCTCGAACCAAATTTGGATAGAGTAGAGGTTTTTGAAGCAAACAAAGAAGATAGAAAGGAAGTTAACCATGAAAACAAATAACTATATAGTCCCACATTAACACCATTAATGTGGTCATCTGAGTTGTATGTGAAAGAACTCATGACCATGAAAAGGAGACTCGAAATTTTAGAAGAGAAGAGATGGTATGAAAGAAACAAAGTAAACGAAATTGTTGAGTTCAAGAGAAATTTAGAGGGAGAAAATAAAGCTCTTAAGGAACAAATCTCAAGCATGCAAGTTAAAATGGAAATAGGATAGCAAGAAGTGATTTCCTTGAAACAGGAATTAGAACAGATGAGGATAACCAGAGTTCAGAAATCAGAATTGGTGAAAGAAGAGGACACAACACAAAGACAAGAGATTTAGTTAGCGTTATCTAGCTTGGAAGCTAAAGAAAATGAGCTAAAAGATCGGATAGAAGAGGATAAATCATGGTCACGGGTTGTAAGTGGGTCATCAAACAAACAAAAAGAAATCATTCTATAAGCAAATCAAAATACAAATAAAGAAAGAGCAGGATAAGCGAGGCAAGGTTGCAAATATCATTATCAAATGACTGAGGGAATTTGATGAAAATGAGAGGATAGACATTCTAGAAAGGGACTTCCTTAAAGATAAGTTGAAGTGGACAGGGTGTATTCACCAAGAAAGCAGGATTGGACAGAAGATAGAGGGAGGAAGAGATAGACAAGTAAGAGTTATATTAAGGAATATAGAGGATAAGAATATGATTCCTAGAAATAGAGGAATTCTTAGAGGCACACGCATATACCTAGATGAGTACTTGACTTTTTCTCAACAAAAACAACAAAGAAAGGAGTGGGAAAAAGTGAAAATAGCAAGAAATGAGGGGAAATGGGCATGGTTGAAGAACGGGAAGGTTCAAATCAATGATTGTTTCTTAAATAAGAAATAGGAAATTAGGGCCCCACGGGACTGTTTATAGGTTTTAAGTTGGAATTGCAGAGGTTATCCATGGAGAAGAGGTCTGTGGTTGGGGCCCATAGTAGAGGGGAAATATATTATCATTCTTGTAGAAACACATGAGCACGATGGATGTAAGGTTCCAGATTTCGAGGGGTAGAAGAAAACTTCAATTTGGAACAAAGGAAATGAGAGAGGCAAAGGACATGGGGGAGTTACAGTGATAATAAATGAAAAATGGTGTGGTGTTGTAAAAGTGGTAAAAGAGGACCCAAACAAACAACACATATGGATGCAAATAACTAAGAAGGAGGTTACTTTCAAGTTGGTTTCTTTCTATTTTGCCCCAAAAAACTCAAATATCTATAAAAGAAGCAATTTAGACAACGAAGACCCGTATGCCTCATTGAAAAGAGATATATCTCTATTCAGCCACTTGGGAGAAGTAATATTAATGGGTGATTTTAATGCAGGGACAGATAAGAACCAATCTCTCCATATGAGAAATGAAGAAAGAGGGGGAAACAATCCCTTATGTTTGGAAGAGAGTGGAGATCAATCATGGGAAAGAGATTCACAAGATGGAAATGGGGGCGTGACACACTTTGGAGCAGAATTATTGGGGCTCTATAATTTGTTTGGCATAGTTATTTTCAATGGAATGAGAGGGTGGCCAACTTCAGGGGGTGTCACATGCAAAACTTACAATGGGAAAAGTGTGGTAGATTACTTAATTTGCTTTCAAATTTTTACTTCTAGAGTGTTGAAGTTTTATATAGGGGACTATCATATTAAAATGAAATTTGATCATGCCCCCCTATTGGTTAAGCTAGACTTTCCTGCTAGTCCACACAATAATCAAATCCTTGGAATACAAAAGAAAAATCTTTCCATAGGCAAAATCCTCATGAATCAAGAAAATAGGGAAAGGTTTAGTGTTTCTCTTAAGAAGTAGTTTTAGGTTATAAAGTACAGCGGGGCATATGTGACAACCAATCAGACATGTGGTCATGTTCATAGTAGTTTGTTGATCCCAAAAATCCACAAGGACTTACGTGCATGTAAAATGTCTCATCCCAAGAAGAGGGCTACAAGTACCTTTCCAAAAAATCCATGGTATGATGAAGAATGTAAGGCAGGCAAGATATCTATAAAACAGAGAAATTTGGGAAAAGAAAACAAGAAATATGAAAAATTAATACACTCAAAAAAAGAAGATTATGTAAATGCAAGAATAAAGGAGTTAATCTCTCTTGGAAAACACAACCCCAAAGGATTTTGGAGAGAACTGCAACAAAGGAGAAAGCAGACTGAAAACAATATTACGGATGTCCAATGGTTAGAATATGTGAGGCTCCTTTATGAGCGGGTACACGAGAAAGATACTACCCCCATAGTGAAAACATCAATGGAAATACTCATAGTGGATGATATCAAGCAAGGAATAAAGAAGTTAGCAAGCGGAAAAGCGAAATACATAAACGGTATTCAAGCTAAATTTTTAAAATGGGGGATTGAGAAACTTGCACCTCACATAAAAGGAATTTTCAATGGGGTCATCCAGGACGGATTTCCGGGAGAATGGACCACTAGTGTGGTCATTCCTCTCTTTAAGAATGGAGATATCAATAACCCTTCCAACTACTTCACTATTATGGTCAACCCCTTCATGGGAAATCCTTTTGGGAGCATGATAGAGCGAAGAATCAACAGTTGGGAAGAAGATGAGGAGAAAATGGAAAAAGGGCAGGTGGGTTTTAGACCTAGGAATTCTACCATTAATCATTGTGTCACCCTTAGACATTTGATAGAGAAAATCTGGAACAAATAAGGTGAAACAACCTATGGTTGTTTTGTGGACTTTAAGAAAGCCTTCAACACAGTTCCTAGAGAAAAACTATGAAACAGAATGGAAGAGTTGGGTATCCCAGATGGATATAGAGCGATAGTTCACAGACTTTATGAGAAGGTTAGAGATAAAATCGGAACAAGTGAAGGAATGTCTGAATGTTTTGGTAGTGATATTTGTGTTAAACGGGGATGTCCTTTGTATCCCACTTGGTTTGGTTTATACATTGATAAGTTGGAAGCTTGGTTGAGCAGGATAGATGGAGAGGGTGTCCATCTACCAGGGTACGTGGTGAAGCTACTTTTATACGCGTATGATCTTATTTTAATTTCAAAAATAGCACATGGATTAAGAGAACATTTAAAGGCCTTAGAACACTTTTGTCAGGAAGTAGGGATGCAAGTGAACATTACCAAGACCAAAATCATGACCTTTTCTTTAAATAGAAAAGACAAACTAATCACTTTTCTTTCCGAAGGCAGTCCATTGGAGATAGTGAAAGGATACAAATATCTTGGGATTGACTTCCACTATAAGCTCAGTTGGGAGACTTGTAGGGAGAAAAGGATATAGGGAAGATGGAGAGCCTCATACTTACTCCAAAATAGGTGCCGAAAAAATAAACTTTGGGATTGGAAAACCTAAAAAACCATGTTTGGTTTGTTGGTTACACTGGTTGTTCTCTATGGTTGTGAAATATGGGGAACGAGCATGTCAACTTGCATATGGAGACAACTAGAAAGAATTCAAAATAAATTAACTACTAATCTCAAAATTAAATCCATGGTCTTGTATGAAATTATTTTACCTGAAACAAGTACTTTTCCATTAAGGCGATGGCGATAACCAAATTAATAAGCTATTTAAAGAAGGTGGAAAACATGGATAACCAACGCTGGCCCAAGTTAGCTATGGAGGAGGAGTTAGACCATAGGAAGAAAACTTGGATTAATCAAAATAAAAAGTGGTTGAGTAAGTGGAATATCAAGTTGCATGAATGTCCTAACACCAAGGAAGAAATAAAAAAGTTTGTGATTGAAAAATTTAGGACTGCCATGTGGACCAATCACATTGGGCGTAAAAAAACATACTACATCAAGGAGTTTAACCCAAATTGTGACCATAGTGAGAAAACATATTTAGGGGCAGCTATTAAAGGAAAAGAAAAGATATTAGTTGCATAGTTGAGGACAGGTTCACATCACCTTAGATGTGAGACCGGTAGGAGGAGGGTACCCAAGGAAGTTTGGGAGGAGATAACTTGCATATTCTGCAATAAGGGTATGGTGGAGATAGAGTGGAACTTTTTCATGGAATGTGCATCCTACGAGGATATTTGCAGTCGGTATGAAAACATCTTAAAAGTCAACAACATGCACCAACTATTTGACGAGGATAATATCAACCAGATTGTTAGTCTTCTAGTAAAGATTCACAACAGAAGATATGACATTGAAAATAGTGTGAAGATGAGTTAGGGTCGTTATTCTCTTGGTCCCTTAGGTTGTCCAACCTCGTGGACGTCATTAAAATAAATCAATCAATCAATATTAAGTTGTATTTGATTAAATAGTTCCAAGGAATGTTTCAACTATAGGAAGAGTGTGTCCCTTGTGGATCCATAGCCTCAGCTTAGGGGTGGTCTTTCTTGCAGAGAGAATTGGTGCAACAGGGAGCCTATGGTTGGGTGGAACGTCTCTCTTCTATAGCTAGCTAGTTTTTGGACAATTCTAGATAGATAAGTGTTCCTTACTTTTTTTGTGAATTGTGTTGAATCAAAACTAAATTCTTATGATCTATATCATATGGTTTCATGAATAACTAAATGGTTACATTTATGTTGCATGAATATATATTGTCATGCCTACCTATGGTAAACAGTTAATAACAAAACAATGAGTTTAGTTCCTTAGTAAATTGGTGCAAATTTGGGGGGTTAAAAGAAGTACCTTGTATCCTTAAAATGCACAAAGGGAATTGGGTACATTATAATATTAAGGTCCAAATAAGTTATTTTTTGATCATTTATTATGTCTAAATTGTAGTGGAAAGGGCATACAAAAAAATGTTTAGCATAAAAACAAATGGGAGATGAGGACCCATCATCTCTTATGCATTTTAATTCAATATTAAAGAATTTTAGTTTACTTAATCAATCAAGATTTAATTTCAATTGCTTTAATTCGTTGTCATTTTAATTTACCATCATGGATTACCATAATTAGCCAAGATCATATGTGATTTTTATTTACATGAATGGATACAATTTATATTAAAAAGAGATGGTAAAGCCAAGCAACTAGGAGAAAATAAAAAATTTAGACCAAGGCCATAAGTCCAAAGTATAGAGTGGAACCAAGTTCTACCAAAAAGGACCTACAATCCAAAAAAATAAAAAACCTATTCTATCCTAGTAGGTATATTGCCTTACATACATTTGGAGCAAACATACTACTTACAAAACATTAAAAACATGTTTAATAAGAAAGGAAAATACTAGTTGCTTGGCCTCGTTTAGGCTTCTACGAACTAATGTTTCTTTACAACGTTATCATCTAGGAATTTTCAATTCTACTCCTTAGACATGTATAGCTTGAAAAACATTGTCTTGTTCCAATCATGCTTCTAGTTCCAACATAGGAATTTGCAAAGGATCCTCAGAGGCATAGGAGGAGTATGTTGAGAGAGAATATTTTGAATGCGAGGGGGGATTCACCACACTGTCTAAGATACTAAGATGAGACACAATCTTCTCCATGAGTTTTTTTACCAATCCAATTTGGACAAAGGCCTCCAAATTTTATACATATCAAGATCATACATTGAATAATTCAAGGTTGCACCTACAAAAGTAGTGGTATGAGACAATTCTCCAATGTTGCATTAAAAATGCACCCATGGCGTGCCCAAAGACATCCACCTCAATCTCATAAGCTTGTCCAATATCAAGTAAGGTGAGAATGGGGGATTCATGTTGTGATGCCCTACAACTAAAGCTAACTTGGTCATAATTCAATGACATTAGTAGGTGCACAACATTGGAAAAATGTGCACTTAAGTAATTGGCCATTCCCATGAAGCTCCATAGATCATGAATGTTCTTTGGTGGTGTCCAATTGACAATCTTCGAAATCTTTGCTTAATCAATGTTAAGCCCATCTTGGTTCACACAAAATCCTAGTTAAATAACTTTTGTCTATCCAAATGAACACATTTTCAAATTTGAAAGTAACTTCTCCCTGGGTAATACTGCATATACTTAGTCAAGTGTAACTAACCCTCCCAAGTTTTATTGAAAATCAGTGTATCACCCATATACACAATCAAAAAAGAAACAAGACATGATATGAAAACGCCATTCATCATTCACATAAAGTTTATAGGGGAATTAGCAAAACCAAAAGGCATCACCAACCATTCAAAAATTGTTTGGGGTATCTTAAAGGTTGTTTTCCATGTATCTCCTTGCTTAATATGAATTTGGAAATAACCTAACTTTTGGTTGATATTTCTAAAATACTTAGCTCTGTGAAGTTTATCTATTAGGTCATCAATATGTGGAAATGGATACTTATTCTTAATTGTGACCATGTTTAAGAGTCGATAGTTCATGCACATTCTCCATGTATCATCCTTCCGTGGAACAAGAGCAATAGTTGATCAACATGGCAACGAATTGGGTTGAATTCTTGTCCATCAAATCCTAAATCTAGCTCTTGATTTCTTCAATCTCCAATAAATAGGTCCTACACATTTCTTCATTTGGAAAAACAACTTCTTGTTGCAAACCAAAGGAGTGCTAAATTGTCTAATGTAAAGGTGTCTTGTGTGGTTCCCCAAATATTTTAGAATAGCACATCAATATTTTCTCCAAGTGTGTTGGCATCTCTGACTTTTCTAGTCACAATGGATTTGAACAAGATGAAGCCTCAAAGTCCTTGTTGCATATGTAGAAAGTGCCACTCTTCTTTAAAGACCACAAAACTAATAGGGAAAATTGTCCTAAAGCTTTGATAGGTATTTCTACTTCTACAACTTAAATAAGAGCTAAGAGTGGTGGGTATTTCTGCATTCTCAAGGAGTAAGATTTTCCATCTTCAACAAGTCTACACTAGTTCAGGGGCTTCAATAGATAACATCTCTATCCCATAAATAAGGGTTACTCAAAATAACACCACACATGTAAAGGACGCAAATACAATTTTAGGAAGGTTATGTATATTTACTACTACCTATTAGATGAGTTCTTACTTGCTACCAATATCAAATAATATGGTCACAAGCCTCTTCTTAATTTGGATCTTAATGGAGAATAATTTTTCATGATCTGCAAATCCGTGATATTGCATAGTTTCCATCTAAGAAATACCCTCGAATACAATGTCAAGGATTAATATCTCGTTTTCTACATGTTCTAACGCATTTGAATTCTAGCACTTCTAAGGATATAGCCTCCAACATTAATCTTTTAAATGACCTCTATGATTATAATAATTGTAGAATGGAACATCCTTATTTTTCTTTAATGCACTTTATCCTTCTTTACACAACTTGGGTTTGGTGTCTACGCCATCTCACTAAATGGCTTCTTGTGTACACAATCTTTAGAAACATTATTCTTCCTTGACTAGGATTTGTACCAATGGAATTATTATGCTTCCTCCAACTATTTTTAGCTTCTAATAATATAGCCTTTCAATAATCATCTTCTGGAATGTGGATTTCAAACATTTCAGGCTCTTTCTAAATTGTTGTAATCAATCCACCAATGAACTCGGTAACCAATTTGGCTTATTTATCCATCACTCTAAGTCGAATGGTGTAGTGGGAAAATGTAGCATACCAGGTTGCCTCCCTTGGTAATCAAGGTGCTCCCATCAACGTTTTTTCTTCGTTTACACAATTAGATTACCAACAATGAGCCAATTTGGCCTCTAACAACCAAACAACCTAGAATTCATATACAATTAGAAAAAAAATGCGGAATTAACATTGCATAACCATAATTCATAATAGAAATACAACTTAGATTCAAATTCATGCTTGCTAACAACATTCCCATCAGTCTAAACCATTACATTAACATAATTCAATAATCAAACAAAATTCATTGAAAAAATGACAAGAATATAAGCATAGAGATCAATATACACCAATAATACAAACATGTATATTTATTCCTGAATCTAACCACCAAAGTGGTTGTAGAGAAAAAATTCATCACACAAATCTAGGAATCTATGGTAGAATCCATTCCCAATCCAAGATATGATACCACAAGGAAAAAGGTTGGCTACTATTGAGCTATGTTTCTCACTCAACCCAACCCATAATACTCTTAAAATTGCTATAACCAAACACCTACCATGACTTCTCTTAGGGAAACTCTTCCAAGGATTTCACCCAACCTCCAATCAACCCTTCCTCTTAGCCAAACGCAATGCAAGGTCGGGATCTCATTTCGTTGTTAAATTGTTCCTCAAGAATCCATCCCCTCTAGTGGTCCAATGTAGGCATGATGAATATAAGTCATTGATGGCTCTCTAGGAATACCTAGAATTAGTAGACCTTGGCTCATTTGCGGTCAACTATCAATTCAAACAAGTGGGTACACTTTCCTATTTCTCTACCTAGTCTACAATCGTGGATTATCTATGAAATGAACCCAAATTATCTTCTACCAATTACCAAACCATGATATCCTAGAAAAAGCTCATATAGCTCACAAGCTTGTAGGTTTGTTGGTACAAATTGTAGGCAAAGGCAGTCATGTAAAACCATATAAGGTTCCTTGCAACACGAGGAAGAATGAAGTGATGGAGGAAGGATTCTCTCCAAGAAAAATTACATGTTATATGTATTTCCCATGCATAATAACTACATGCCTTCCTCAAGAA